>CM043318.1:79202804-79433442 GCA_023736055.1 Quercus glauca | reverse complement strand
ATATGTCTTATGTTTTTCCCCTTGTCTCCTAAATCAGTTAACTTGCTCCGTCGCCACAATCGTTTCTAATCAAATACTATCACATGAGAAACTAAAAAAAAAAATTTGATTTTTCCAAAATGATACGATTGAACCATTACTCAAATTTGAAAAACAGCCAAAATATTTACTAAAATAATCGAAGAGATAAATGATGAGACTAAAAGAGCTGACCTTGTAAGTTTTGTCAATTGTCACCAAAGAAATGGATTTCATGAAAATCATTTAGTTATCTCAAGCAGTAGGTCTCATCCCAACCTTGAGGGAAAAAATGTTACAAAAATTATGTACCAGGATTGGATTACGAAGGCATTTACGTACACTTGCCTTTTACTTTATGACCAATCCAAAAATCATCAAAGCATAATGAAGCTTTAGTGTACGTAACCTGAAATAATTCTCACATCAAAACTTATTTGTCGTCTAATGGAAAATGACAGATTAAATTTTGCAAACTTCCAGTGAAGCACAGATACCATTTTTGCATGGAACTTGTGAACCCGAAACCTCATTTCATTTGCATATTTTTATTATTATTTCATATTACATACTGAAAGTCTGTAACAAAAGCTATACTATGATAAAAGACAAACTTAAAATTTAATATTTTAGGGAAAAAGGAAAGAAATAAATAAAAAATAAATAAAATAAAATAATAAAAAAACCAAAAGTATCTTTAGTTCTTTATCTTGTCATACGTTTCAAATTCGACTTGCTCCTTCCAATTTCTATCGTTGGGCATAAGGATAAATGCAACTTGCTCCTTACAATATTAAAAAGGAGTAATTATAGTCTGTAACAAAAGCTATACTCTGATAAAAGACAAACTTAAAATTTAATATTTTAGGGGGAAAAAAAATCCCAAAGTATCTTTAGTTCTTTATCTTTTCATACATTTCAAATTCGACTTGCTCCTCCCAATTTCTATCTTTCGGCATAAGGATAAATGCAACTTGCTCCTTACAATATTAAAAAAGGAGTTAATATATTCAAACTTTTTTTTCGTAAGTTTCTTAGCTATGAAATATAATGTAAATATGAAATATTATAATCATAGCTAAGCAAAACATGTCTTATTGGAAACCACAAAAAAAAAAAAAAAAAAAAAAATGCTAAAACCCAAAAGGCTAAAATATTTGTATTCAATTATTTAATATTGTAAGGCATGCTTTATTAACTATATGAGGAGAACAACGAAGAAAAACAATTCATTCATTACTGTAAAAAGTCCAACCTAACGTGAATTGGAATAAAACTAAAACTTTTTGCACATGACTCATAAGATATTAGTGAGTATTTGGCATGACCTCCATTGAATTGCTCTATGAGTAGGTGAGGAAGAAAAACTTCATGACCAGCATATCCTTAGAAGATGCGCAGGCACCTTGTGAGACTAGTGTGGTGATTTTTGTCGAGTAGATATGATTGTTTTTTTCAAGGTTCATTATTATCGAACTCTTTGGTTTTTGCACTCAATAATATACCTGTTTACTTTGCACAAATTTAAAAAAATAATAATAATAATGGATATGTGGTGCTAAATTGAACTCTAATTGGAATTTAATTGGATTTGAACTCTCTACTTTTTGCAACCTATAATTCACTTGACACAATAATTTAAAAATGAAATGGGACACAAGGCATAAAATTAGACTCCAATTGAAATACAATTTAGAATCTAATTGGATTTTTTCTAAACTTTATATATATATATATATATATATAAGTGCATAAGTGTATAAGTGTGAACCAACTCTTAAGATAGCACTTATAAGTCCAACATTCAACTCCTTCCTTTACTGTGTAGTTTAACTTTAGAGGGTTTCTAAGCCGATCCAACTATATTATCCATATTATTAAAAATAAAATAAATGGAGTTTGATTTAAAACTGTAAACCAACATGGAACCAAACCTACCCACCACCAAGATTAACACTGAAACCACTTTGAAGGGACTACCAACCAATATTGGAACGTATTTAGACCCCTTCTCTTGTGACAACAAGGAACTAAAGGTTGTTCTGAGTCAACTCAGCAACATGGATAGCAATCATGAAAAGTATAGTTTACTAATTTGATCAGTGCCTAAAATATAAATCCACACAAAAGGGTGATGGGTGAAAATTAGAAGGAATTATAGTCAAAATATGTTAGACAAGTGATGCATGTATGACTTGGAGGCTTCATGCATGACATATAAGATATATCATTGTTCGCTTAGCTATACAATCAACTACTTCACTGTCTTCTTAGGAAAAAAAAAAAAAAAAGACGAACAAGCAAACACTGATGAAATGCCACAAATTTTTTAACTACTAGTTCATAGAAATGAAATTTATAATTTTGTAAAGATAAGTTCCAAAAGATAAGAATATTGACACATACCTATATTAGGTTTGCGTACGACCAATGTAATTGGCCAATGCAACCAACAGCACCGTTTTCTGGTATCAAACCCAGAAAGCTGATCCAGAGCCAGCTTGTTCAATTTCACCGACAAAATCAGAAGGGTACAAATCAGAATTGCCTTTGTTACTCCAAACCAAAATCATATATAACCCCAAATTTCAAAAAATCAAATCAAAACCTAATGTTACCCAAATACGTAAATAAAAATCAATCAAACCAAATTAAATGAAAAAAAGAAAAACTTACCAGTGGCAGGGGTCTATTTTCTCCTCCTTCTCTATATCTGGATCGCAAGCATCGCTGTTAAAAAATGTAAAAGGATAACACTTAACACTAAATACAATTTTCTTTTTTTTTTTTTTAGGAACCCTAAATAGTTCAATTTCATAGACCTTAATTAATACTAAAATATTAAAAGAAAAAAAAAATGTTGCATTGCAATGCGAGTAACACAGGCTGTGCATATTGTACAAAAAAACTTTTAAAGATCCAGGGTTTACGAGAGAGAGAGAGAGAGAGAGAAGTCACCATTTCTTTCAAAAGAGTGTTGCCATCTTTAGTAAGCTTCATATCACCGGCTCCTCCAACAAGCCTGCAACAAAATCAGAGAGAATCAGAGAGATTTCCTTAGCCCTAATTTTTGAATCCAAATCTAGAACGAAATTAATTGGGAAAATTGAACATTTAAACCCAAAATCGAAACCCTAGATCGAAAATCGAAACCGTAAACCTAAAATCGAAATCCTAAACGAAAAATGGGGACCCTAAAACACAAAGCAAATCAAAAAATTTTAAAAACTTACTCTTACTCGGCCTTGTGACAGTGTCTTCAATGAGATTGCGAGTTGGAGAGAGAGAGTGTGTGTGTGTGTGTGTGTGTTACCGATCGATGAGAAGGGAAGGGAGAAAGGAGGGAAGACCGGAAGGATGACGGCAATTCGGAGAGGGTGGAAGAGAGGGAAGGAGTTTGAGATCGAGTTGAAAGGAAGGGGAATCGGAGGAAGGGGGATCGAGTTGAGATAGAGTAGTCCGAGAGGTTTTTTTGAGATCGATCGAGAGGTTAGGGTTTTTTTTTCTTCTGTGGAGTTGTGTTTTTTTTTTTTTTTTAATACTTAATGTTGAAGCCGCGTTTAGTGGTTAAACACAACTCTAACCATAAATTGAGCTGCGTTTGGTAAACGCAACTCCAGACATATTTGAAAAAAAAAAAAAAAAAAAAAAAAAAAAAAACCAAAGCTGGCATGTAGCCGCGTTTTTATAAAACACGGCTCAAGTCCTACCCCAAAAAACGCAGCCTCACCCTAAAAAAACGCGGCTCCAGGAAGGGCTATAGCCGGGTTTAGTTAACGCGGCTCAAAGGCTAACTTGGAGCCGTGTTTTTCAAAAACGCATCTCGAAGTCTAGCCTGGAGCCGTGTTTTTTTAAAACCCGGCTGAAACTCCAGCCTGTAGCCGCGTTTTACAAAAACGCGGCTACAAAACGCGGCTTAAAACCGCGTGAACCGTAGTAGCTACTACGGTTTTGCAAATGTTGGATTATATATGTGTGCAGGGACGGAACTAGGATCAAAATTTAGGGGGGCCAAAACCTCAATAAAAAAAAATAAAAATTCTTTAAAATACAAATTAGCATATAATTAATGTTAAGAAAATATCAACAAAAGAGAGGAGAAACAAAATAACCGTTTATTAATACATTTTAAATTAATAATTTAAAAATAGAATTCAACATTCTTTTAAATAACAAAAATCATTTATAGTTGATTTTGTACTAAACTTTGCAACAATCTCCCTTTCAATCCTAATTTTATTTAGATTAATGATACATGAATTTATAAAATTTATATAATAAAATTTGTAATACTAATGCTTGAACACTACACATTAGCAACAATTTATTAACACAACTATTCAATTCTATAATAACCCCACATAAAATTAAACTAATTTACTAATAAACGACCAACTAGTAAGTAGTAAGTTAAAAAAAACTAAATATTTTAAGTTAAAAATTAATAGCCAAACACACCTGCCATCCCACCCCACACACTGAATAATGGTCACCCATGTACCCCACTCTTACTCACCACAAGTACATTAACTTGGTTTGTAATTTGTATTCATCTATCTTTCTTCTTATTTTCTTTGCGCATTTTTTTTTCTTTTCAGCAAAAATAGTCATATCTTTTTCATGAAAATTCAAATAGTTAATCTTTACACTCATAAAGAAATAGCTTGAATCTAAGAAGAAAGAGTAAGAAACAGCCAACACAGTAACATAGATGTTGTAATATAGTTGTTTGCCAGTTGGGTTTTATCATTTTCATGGGCCAATTTGTAACTTATTGGGAGGAGGGGGGCCAAAAATAATTATTTTAGGCTCAATTGTTAAACTATTCATTAAATGTGTATACTACTATTATTATTATTATTATTTTTTAAAATTGGGGGGGGGGGGGGGGGGGGGGGGGGGGGGCAATGGCTCCCCTCTACCCCTTACTAATTCTGTCTCTGTATGTGTGTGTGTGTGTATATATATATATTTTTTCTTTTTTGAGAAAATGTGGAACTTTTTTCCTGCTTGGGATCTACTTTTTTATAAAATTAAGGAGTCATAACTTATTTGGAGTAAAAGGAAATATTGGATGGGGGTCAGTTGAAATATCAGAATTCTTAGTAAAGAGCTGGTTTCTCTGGATAAAATGGGTAGGACACAACATGATGGATACACAATGCGTACGAAATGAGTATATCTTAACATATATCCTAAGGGCAAATATTTAGTGGTCGCTCTCTCTCTCTCTCTCTCTCTCTCACTCTACTTCTTACTTCTTTTAGTAGTAGTACAAAGATCAGTCGTAATAAAATTTGCTAATGGACCATGATGTATTAATTGTCCCCAAAAACCACCGGATATTTATTTTCAAACCAGAAATGAATTTCATGTGATTGGTTTAATTACCTTGCTCGTAATGAAGCATATAGTTGTACATATTAAGCTCCACATCGACAGTCTACTATTAATTTCTAATCAAAATCGATTTCAAGCTTCTATTTAAAAAAATAAATACCAAATAAACCAAACAATTACAAGCTCATGATTCATGAACATTCCTGGAAGTAGAGTGCTAATTAAAAAGTATCCTACATTGTCAATTTGACTCTGCGCTTCACTCAAATAATTGTCTTCATGAGATTTTTTTTTTTTTTTTTTTTTTTTTTTTTTTTTTTTTTTAATGTCTTTCATAGGAGGTAAGTAGGTAACACCCAAGCACATAAAAAAAAAATAAATAAATAAAATAAAAGGCATGGAAGACGAAATAATTTCCAAACTATGTGCGTTAGAAATGGTACTACACAAGCTAGGAAAAACAAGAGAATAGTCATGGGAACAATTGGATCCATCTTATGTTTGATTTAGTTTCTCCAAAGAAATAGCCAATATGTACATATTATGCTATTTCTTGGGGTGCCAATCGATTAAAGTGTCAATCATTGTAGGAAACAAAAAAAGTGCATCGACATTTAGAAAATACAAATGACACAAACCTGTAAAAGTTTTTTATGAAATATTTTTTGTGTTAAGTTGATTGATTTCAACACTCAATTAAATTGTATTATTCTATTACTAAAATTTCATTGTATTTAGAATATATATCCTGAATGTAGGTTTTAATTATGATCCCTAATTACAACTAATTGTACTCTCATGTTTTTCTTTATTACATTATAGGAAAAGTTTTTCTTAGACAATCTAACAACACACTTAAATTTCTTAGATCAATGGTTTGCATTTAGGTATAATATTTAAAATGTAATTGGATATTATACAATTCAAGCGAAACTCAATGAATTCCTTTGGTGTAGAATTTTGTGAAACTATTTACTATTGGAGTTTGATGCATTTCATGGATTAATACTACAAGATTTGAATATCATAATATTTTAATTATTAATTATTGTTTGTCGAAGTCACCTGCATTTGCTTCTACCAAAAAAAATGACACCTATAATCTCTTTTGGACAGCCATAATTTTATTTTGTTAATTTTTTGGAAATTTGGAACATGTTTTGAATAATAAATTCTTGGAGTAAAAAAAAAAAAACACTTTCTTTTTGCTTGAGTGCATGGGTGGTAAAGGAATACATATATTTATTAAATCTTTTTCTTAAATGGTCTATTTAAAATTTTGTTGAACAAGCATGAAAATTTCAAGATTAGATTTCGAAGTCTCTATGAAAGACTCCTGAATTTAGGTTTTTTACTTGCAAGTAATTATTTGATTTTTTTTTTTTATTATCTTAATATAAAATGTTTAAATTTTCAATTACCATATGTCTTTTGTAATAAATAAAAGACACATGACATGATGGTGAACTTCAACCACCACTTGCAAGAGTTCCAAAATGGGTTATGAAGCACATCAGTAGGTTTAACTATAAATGAATATATATATTTTTTCCCATTGACAAAACCGTGACCAACTCAACTGTTGGGTTGTTCTAATGGTACACCCCGTGCTACTGTTGTTTCTGACTGCTTGAGGTGGTTTTAGTTGCACTATTGCTGGTAATGTACATTAACATGCCTACAGCCTTTATCAAAAAATCCTCCGAGGTCATTTTCACCAAAAGTCACCATCGATCATTACTATTACCATTGATGTTACTATTACTACACTGATCTTATGTCCTTCCTTCCTGCCCTTTGTTGCGTATTTCAGACCAAACCTCCGCTGTTTTCCTACACACCGGTGCTGCTGCTGGAAGCATAAGCATAAGCGAAGCGAACTTTGCTATCATTCCCTTGTCAAAGACTCTCCTTTTAAGCACACAAGCATACGACAAACCACAAACCACACAACGCAAGGCAACACTACCTAACCCTACCCAAAAGTTCCCACTCGTCTCTCTTTTTGGTATTTTTCCCCAAAAGAGGCAGAGTCGACAGTCACAAGTTACCTCTATATATAGCTAATAACGAATAAGCACACAAGCCTGTAACAAACCACACAACACAACCCAGAAGTTCCCACCCGTCTCTTTTTTTGAGCACCCTAAGCTAACTTAACACGGCTCCTCTTCCTTCCACTCCGTCCTCTTTGTCTTCTCCTCTTTGTCTTCTCTGCTGCTGGGAGATACTATAGGCGAAGCGAACTTTGCTATCAATTTGGAGTCACGGTTAGTTTCTTTCCGTTCTTTGAAGTTTAAATAGAGTATTTTTTTTTTTTTTAGGAGTAATTACAGAAAATCATATGTGGTCTGACCCAAATTCACATTCTATATATCTCTGTTACAAACATGAATGCTTATCTTTGTAGGCGACCTATTTAAGATATAAACAGCAGTGTTTACTGCTTCAGCCCAAAAATTATTTGATAATGGCACCAACACTGTCTTTTATTTTTTGTTGTACCAGTTATCAAACAATGAGATTATCAATATTGAAGACTTCAAATTCTTTTTATTTTCTCCCCCTACATTTTTTCTTGGCAACCAAACAAGCTGATGATGAAAATAAGAAAAAATCTGTAAATTGAAGTGATCATATCATACACTGATAAAGAAAGCGTTTACCTTGCAAACTTTTGGTTTCAAAACAATGAGAGTTTCAAAATGTTAGATTTCTCCTCAGTTACTAAGATTACTGAATTTTAACAAACAATGAGAGTATCAATATTTCAAAAGACTGAATTCGAACTTTTTTTTTCTATCGCTGTCCTCCCACATTTTTTTCATGGCAGCTAAATAAGCTGATAAAGAACACAAAAATTGAAAATTGAAGAGATCATCATCATCATACATTGATAAAGAAAGCCTTTAACTTGCAAACTTTTGGTTTCAAAATTAACAATGAGTGTTTCAAAATGTCAGAATTCTCCTTGGTTACCAAGAAAATTGAATTTTAACAAACAATGAGAGTGTATCAACATTTCAAAACACTGAATTACTACCTTTTTTTTCTTTATTGTTGTCCTCCTACATTTTTTTTCTTGGCAACCAAACAAGATAATAAAGAACACAAAAATTGAAAATTGAAGTGATCGTCATACATTGATAAAGAAAGCAACATATTAGGGTTTTTTGTTTAAGATATATTAGTTGAATGATATTTGTGTGTAGAGAAATTTTTGGTTGAATTTTTGTAGTTGGTTTTTTTTTTTTTTTTGGAAATAATCTATATAGAAATTTTGTATTAAGATAACAAACTTTGATTAAAGAGTTCAAATGTTCAAGATTACAAATTATGTTCTTCCTGTTTATTTTTTGTGTTCTTGATTGATTATAAAATTAATTTTTATTTATGAAATGTTTTTTTCTTTTTGATGAGTGCGTTGATGATGGGTATTTAAGAGATAGAGAGATTTGTAGTGGTGGTGGGTAGGGGTGCCAAATAGGCAGGTTGAGTCATAAATGAGTTAGGTATGTAATTATCAATTTATTCATTTATAACCCGTTTATATATAAATTAATTACTTATATTACCAACTCAACCTATTTAATTAGTAACCCACCCATTTTAACTCAATATGACTCAAATACCTCTAAAACTATTTAAATACCTTCTTTATGAGAAGTAAGAAGGAGGAGCGAGAAGCAAGGAGAAGAGAGAAGAGTGTTGAATTTGTTGATGATGAGTTTTGAAGAGAGAGAGAGAGATTCGTATTTTGATTTGGTTTTTGTAGAGAGAGAGAGAGAGAGAGAGAGAAATGTTAACATTGTTAACAGAAGTTTCTAATTGTATTTCCCGGGTAGGTGAAATCTTAAATGGGTATTAACCTAGGTCTAAATCCGTTAAGCCCAATATCCTTCAACCCAATCCAAAACAAACCCAATTTAATCTTGTTTAAATCCAAACACACGCCCATCAGTTTTGTTTAAACCAACCCACAACAAGGCAGCCCACAACAAATAATCCAAACCCACTTGAGCCCGACCCTAAAGTCTAGTTCACATTCAGGCCCTTCCTTTTAAAACCTATTCAAGTCAAACCTCAATAAACCCATTAAAATCCAACCAAGTTCAAAAAAACCTACACATCAAGCCCAAGTCAAATTAAACCCCAAAACTCTTTTCCTCCAAAGTTCAACCCATAAAGCCTAATCTGAGAATAACAAAAAGATCCAAACCCAATTCTTTTAAGCCTAACTAAACCCCAAAATAAAAATATCCACTCAAGCCCATTCAAATTCAGGGTTTATGGTTATTGCCAGTGGGGTCGGAGATCTGAAAATGGAATTGGATCCAAAAGTGTGAGAGGAAGAAGAAGTACTGGGAGGGTTAGGTGTGCATAGTGTACTATAGAGGGCGTTTGGTACAAATGATGTCACATTACATTTTAATGCTCGATCAAAGTAATAAGATAAATATACTATACTTGTACTATGCGCATATATATATATATATATATATATTTTTTTTTTTTTTTTTTTTTTTTTATGAAGTACTATGCGCATATTGTTAATTCACCATTTTCATACTTTTATGTTGAACTTTTGGAACTTATTTTTTGAAATATATTAAACTATACCCATAGGCATATTTACCATATTAAACGCGCTGTAATGTGATTTCTTCTTTCATCTTTTTAATAAAATTTCTTGCCAGCTTCTAAAAAAAATTGGTTTAATGTGTAATGTGTTTTACCTTGCAGATTACACCATGTCAGACTTTTTGCCATTTCTCGACATAGTGCCACCCACCGCCATGTCGAGCCATTTTGTACCACCCACCTCTGCATTGCTATCTCATCATGGCCATCGCACCGAGAGCCTCATCTTGGGGATTGTCCTTCTTGTGGTTTTGGTTGTGTTGTCTGTATGGGTGTTTTTTTGCCCATGCAAACAATGGTTGCGCACCATCTTCAGTCGTGGAGCTCGACTAGGATATGTTCGAGATATCGAGCTAGCCAACATCTCTTGTGCCTGATTTTTAGTATTTCTACATGTTAAAAATAAATATTTCATTGTACATATAACAAAAAGTTTGAGACTTCAATGTATATATATTAAATAATTAAAATACATCTATCTAAGAATTTAAACGTGTCCATTTATATTTTTTTTGTTATTATTTATTTAAGTTCAGGCCCCCAAGTTTTTGCTGATGTTATCTTACAAGAGGTTTGGTTTGGTTCTAATATGGGCTCCTCCTAAGTTGTGTAGTTTTTTGGTTCAATAAAAATTTTACATATTAAAAAAAAAAAAAAAAAAAAAAAAGCAACTTGGCATGGTTTGAATGTGTAGAAAGGAAGAGGGGAGTGGTGGGTTTTGAATAGACATATTTCTGCTGGCTTTGTTAATTGGTTATTTGAATTATATTCCGAGCAGTGGCAATTCCATAATTTTTTTCTAGGGGGTTAATAATGGCGGAGTCAAGAATTTGTTGGTAGGGGATAGGCGAATAAAAAATAAGATAAAAATATATATATATATATATATATATTTTTTTTTTTCTGTATATACAACTTCCACATTATATACAATACAACTATATTGTACAATAGTCTATAAAGTTATTAATAGTTTAAAGATTGTTATGGAACATCCTGATTGTTGTTGCGTGTCTGAGTTACCTAATTAGTTCTTCGCTGGGTTGGGACTTGACTGAGACTTCCTATGCTTTCTAAAGCTTAATTAAAGAGAGATTGTGTTTCAACCAAATTCATTGGATAAAACTAAATAGTGTATCCACCTTCTTTTACTTTCAACCGAATTCAGTATGCTAAATAATGAGTTCACATTTATGAGCATTAGTATTTTTATTTGTAACTAACATTGGTGTTTGACTGTGTGCTCTCAGCCTCTGACCAAGGCATATGATTTTTTTGGTTAAATAAGGCATATGATTTACTTCTTGTCACTTGTAGTTATGAGGATTATTCTTAAATCAAAATTGGTCACGATGCCTATAATAAAATTTGATATCAAAATATACTTTGATAGATTAGTCTCTTTGTGACAAATGTATATTTACTTATTTAGCATCTGCTGTTATTTGATGTATTTGTTCTCAGGGATGTAGGCTATGAAATAATTGCAAGGTGGATTTGCATGGGTTAGTGTTAATTTTACAAATGTCTTGTTGGTTTGCTTTGTACTCCTGGTTAAGCCAATCTGGAAAGTAGTGCTGAGATAGATAATGTGGCAATCCTGACCCTGACCCTGACCCTAGGGCCAATGTCCTTGTCTTCCCTCATCCTCCTTAAAGCATTACTATCTTTCCTTCAAAAAATTCATCCTCTTCTCTTGTTTATCTTAACTTTTGCAATTATATTAAATAATTAATATATGTACTCTTCTCTTTCAATCTATGCAACTTTCAATTGATTTTAAAGTTAAAACAACTTCAATCAAAACCAAAAGTGTCGGTTCCACCAATATAACCTTCCCCTATTGCTTATTACAGTATTACTAACTAGTATCATATTGATGTTTTCAAGGAGAAAATGATGGAAAAAGAGTTAAAAGAGGTAAGCACTAATTTAATAAAGGTGGCAGGGAAAAGTCCTAGGAAAGGCCATGATGCAAATGAACTAGCTACTGTAGTTTTAACTAATATTCAATTAATCGGATAGAATTCTTATAGTCCCACCAGCATTGTGTTGAAACCATATACATATATGCATAATTTAAATAGGCAGATGAGTAGTGGAAATTCCCCAATATTGAAGTTCCATTCACCGGGAAACAAAAAATTTGGTTGGCAAGTGGTGTGACACATAGATGTATGGGTTGGTATTACACCTCTCTCTCTCTCTCTCTCTCTCTCTCTCTCTCTCTCTCTCCTTTATAATAGTTGAAACCTATTAGGTAATTGGGATGATAACAAGGAAATGTCTGGAAAATGTCAAGATAGAATGATAGATACCATAAACGGTGCATCTTGAGACAAATAATGATTAAATCTTTGTCAATATTGGGTTCCAATATATTAAGAAGCCAAAAGTAATCTGTTTCTCATCTGTAATTTGGACTTATCCAAAAAAAAAAAATTCTATTTCTCATCTGTGATTTGGATTTTAATTTCAGGTAGGTAAAGAACCTGACTTACAAGAAAGACATTTGGCTTTGAGGGATCTTCAAGGCCTTGTACTGTGTGAAGTAGCCAAAGTTAGTACTAAGGCTTACTAGGCTTTTCTATCCCACAGCACAGATTAAGAAATCCCGGTAAGTACTCTTTACTTAATAGTTGCAATAACCTATTGGAGAATCTTATGGCCTGTAAAGAAAGGAGAGTTTTCTTGCTGAATCTGAATCTTATTGATTAGAAAATGAATAAATGAGAAAGCTCAGCTCTAACAAACTAACAGAAAAAGGAATAAACCAATAGATACAAGACACGTGGCTTAATGACATGTTTAAAGCCTAAACTAATAACAGAAAACAACTCACGTGTCTGCCACACATGTTTTCACGAATCCAGAAGACACCATTTTTAACTGCTTCTTCTTTCTTTTAAGTGGAACGTCGTCGTTTGCGTCTTCAAGTTTTCCCTTCTGCTTATTAAGTTTCTGGACATAGTTTTCATCTTGAATTTCAACACTCCCCCTCAAGTCTTGAACTTCAAGCTTTAAGACTTGATCTTCCAAACAAGTATCTTTAGCAGTTGGAGCAAATATGTCAATCATGCCCAACTTATTCATCTATCTAAAAAAGGATGGTAAACCCAAAGCCTCGGTAAAACATGGAAAGTCCTTATTACTCCTGCTATTTTGTCTCTCACAAGGTGGAAATCCACCTCTATGTGCTTCATTCTCTTGTGAAATACTGGGTTAGCTGCAATGTGTAAGGTAGCTTGGTTATCACAGAATAGCATAGCACTTTCAGAGTGATCAATTCTCAAATCTCTAAGCAATTGTAGTATCCAAATTATCTCACAAGTTGTGGTTGCCATAGCTCTGTACTCTACCTCAGCAAATGAACTTGAAACTGTGCTTTGTTTTTTTGACCTCCAAGACACTGACTTTCCCAAGAATACATGATACCCTGATAAAAACCTTCTAGTATTCGGGCAACCAGCCCAATCTGCATCACAAAAGGCCTTAACTTGCAAGCCTGACTTAGCAGGAAAGAAAAGTCCTTTGCCAGGAGAACCCTTTACATATTGAAGAACTCTATGAGCAGCTTTCAAATGTGGTTCTCTAGGCTCAAAAGGGAACTGACTTAATCTATGCACTGAATATGTAATATCTGGCCTCGTTAAAGTCAAATATAGAGGCCTACCAGTCAATTTTCTATATTGACTTGAATCTGCAATTGTCCTACCTTCTTCCTTGGAGAGATGAAGATTCTACTTCATTAGACTGTTGACTAGTTTAGAACCAATCAAACCTGTGTCTTGTAGAATCTCCAATGCATATTGTGGACGACTAAATTTCTTAGTTCAAAATAAATCAAACAAGTAAAACAGTTTCACAAATGCGAATTTGTATTGAATATGTGGTACAATTCTCTATGATTACAAAAGAGTGATCCTTTGATTCGATCTCCTTGCAAGACTTATTGATTTGGATTTATGGTAATGTGATTTTGACTTGAACACAAAATACCCTTCAATTTGGTTGAGGGATGGATCGAAGATTGCTGAAATGGAATTTCAATGAATCTCTGGCTATGAGCTTGTTAGAAATCCTTTGTTCTTCACGTTCTTCGTGTTCTTCATGTGTTCTTTGTCTTCGAAAGTTTGTGGTGGAAGTTCTTCGGGGCTTTAGAAGCTTGGATCTGTAGAGCTTCACTGATTTGTGATTTGTTGATGTTTTCGGACACTTTAGGCTTGATTCCCACAAACTTTTGGATCTAGGCAGATAGTTTGGATGATTCTGCTTCAAATGTTCTTCGATTTTGAGGTTGAAGTTCTTGAAGTTCTCGAAGGCTTTAAGGCTTGATTCCTACAGAGCTTCTATACTTCTGAATCTTCTCTAATGCTGCTTGTGCTTCAGATGGCTTGGTGTTCTCCTCAAGCTCTCCTCAAATGCCTTAGAAAGGCTTCTATTTATAGGAGTTTAGGAGTGGGTGAGTGACATGTGGCGGAGTCTGTTAGTGACACATGTCATAGCCTGATTGGTCCACTTATGTCATTGCTTACATGTGCGAGGCTGCTTATGTCATTGCTTACACGCTCTGATGCGTGATTGGTCTTTGCCTGACACTTGGCAAATTTCTGTTGGTTTCTAAGTAGTGATAGTAAAACCTAGCAGCAATATGTGGCGCTTTGTAATTGGCTGTATTTTGTGGACTTTGTAGTGTGACGTGTCAGCTTGTGATAGGTCGGGAATTTTCCTTCTCTACAAATGCCCCTTCGAGACTTGTTCACACACACAATTTTAGAGTGTGGTATGGGAATGAGTTTCGAAAATGGATTTTTACACTTGACTCTTCAAGTGAAGTAGTTGAAGGTGGTGGAGCTTTTAGTAGGATGAGATAATTTCCGAGGAGTAGACCCACCCATACGAAAGGATTTAATGAGACCAAAAAAGGGTCTGCCAGTATTTGAATGTACTTGCATGACCAAGCCTTCTCAGCAAAAGTTAAGTCGAAGTAATTTCAAAAAGAGTGTTCCCTGGGATTTGAAGTGGGTTGGTAAGGGGGAAAGTTATTTGCAAGAAGTTGGATGTACTTGCAAGACTAACTCATTTCGGTAGAGGTTAAGCTGAGGTAATTTCAGAAGAGTATTTTGGATCGTTGGCGGCGATCACAAGGTGTAGAAGATGGGGAAGATGCGAGGATGGTGGCTGGGTACAACATGCAGAGTCATGGGGCTAGCCTCGTGTTTTTAAGAACTTCTGGTGAAGTTCTCTTGGAAGAGTATACTTTGGATTACGGTAAGGACATGTGGGAAAGTGGTTGAATGCGCATGCGTTATTGCATCATTCAGGTTAAGTTAAGGTAATTTCAGAAGCTTAGGGATTCTGGGGATGTTGATGGTTGTGAGAAGAAGACGATGGAGATGAAGTGGAGATGGTGACTGTGTGAAGAAGATGGGGATGAAGCAAAACGAATGGGTAAAACTTACGCCACCATGGCGCTGGCCCTGTACGTCGAGGATCCTCTGGTGTAGATGTTTCTAGGAAGTATAACTTTAGATCCGATACTAACTGCATGCTGAATGAGGTCCGGCGGCAAGTCGTAGAATACGTCTGTGTGATGGGACCATGCCGACGGACGTTAAGTTGAAATAATTTCAGAAGTATGTTTTCTGAAATACTTCAAGCTGAATTTAAGTTGGAGTAATTCCAGAAAGTGTGTTTTTAGGTACCAGCAATGATGACCTTTGGGTCACACAATAGTGGGGATATGGAATATGGCTTTGGTGACCATTTACCAGCTCCAAAGGCTAAATTCTGATGAGCTGGTGCCTTGGAGGTTGTTTCAAGTGTTGGATGGAAGACAATTTGTAGGATATCCCAACACTTTTCACCATCTTCACTTACTGCCACTTGTTGGAAAAGCACAAAAAAAAATGAAAGATTGAGCTAACTTGTGATTCTGGTCTTAGAAACCAGCCAAGTTGCTGTTTATTCCGAACCTCTACCTTTGTTGTAAGACCAAACAACTTGCGAAGGACTATGGAGTTCTCAAAGCAGTTTGGAAGCTCCTTGAGCTAGGGTACGGGAGATTCAGTTGGCCTTAGATCTCCTGATTAGGTAGATCTGAAACTACAAGGAACAATGATACGGGCTATGTTATGAGAAATTTTATGAACAAATGTAGTCGTTAAGTGGAGAAACAAAGTTTGTTTGGATCTCAAAACTACAATGATGTTGTGAGGAGGTGTTTTACTGAACCATGAGAAGGTTAAGTTCAAGATGATTACGAAGCAATGTTGGTTGCTAGGTATTGAGGATGATGAAGCTATAATGAGAAATGGCTGTGAGAAGGAGGGCTTGAAAATTTGAAAGAAGCAAATCTTCATTTCATGATTCGATATGTTTTTCTTGATGAGTTTTCAATGGACCCGACCCTTCTATTTATAGCAGAGAGATGAAGAACGATAGATGGGTAGTTGAGAATGGCGGTTGAGAATTTTTGGTGAGAATGGTAGATTCCCGACTGGTAGGCATCGAATGGTAGGTAAGAACAGTAGGCACCAAACAAGAATGGTAGGTTGGAGACTGGTAGGCACCGAATAGGAATGGTAGGTTGAACTAGTGACCCAGTGTGATTTCAAGTTCAAGACACACTTGTAAGAGTTCATTTGTACTTTGGAAGGGAAGCCTTGCCGAAGTCTAGAGAATAGCCTTGAGGGAATTTAAACTAAGTGGATGGATCTCAAATTTTGATCTTGAGAATTTAAGTTTTGGACACTGTCAGTACTTTGAAGATGTGGATCAGATTGGTGATTTCCAAGTCGCGAAAAACTGAGCAAGACAAGTCTGGCTTGAAAATCTTGACTTTGGGTAGACTTCAACACAAAAGTCAACTACCTTGGAATTGAGTCATTTATGCAATTTCTGAGTCTCAAATGATGGAACGGACTCCAAAATTGGAATATACGCGAAAAATTGGGCAAGATAGGTCCATCTTAAAAATTTTGACTTTTGGTCAATATATACGCAAAAATCAACTTTCTGGAAATTGGACGTTTGCGCAATTTCCGAGCTTCGAACGAAGAAACGGATCCCAAAATCGGAATGTATTCGAAAAACTGAGTAAGACAGGCCCCTTTGGAAAATTTTGACTTTTTCATCAAAGTCAAAGTTCAACTTAGTCAAAGCATTTTTTTTTTTCTTTTTTTTTCTTTTAGTTTCAGGCGGTTCGGACTGGGTCAGGATCAACGGGTCAAACCGGGTCAGATCTGGACAAGAGGGTCAAACCGGTTAGTGGAGGATGACGTCATGCTCTGAGGGCGCGTGTACGCGTATGGAGCGTGTGGCGCGTGTATGCATGCGAGAGAAATGCCGGCGCGTGAGCATATAGGGCAGCGCGTGTTGCTGAAGGTAGCCACCGCCGGATCTTTTGGCTGCGCGTGGCCGCGCGTGCTTGAGTTTTTGGGCCTGAAATTTTTAGGTTTTGTAGTTTTAAGGCCGTACAAGACCCCTGTAGTGTCATTTTTGTGAGATTATGAACAGATTTACACAGATTTGAAGAACTAGGCCGTCGGTTATCGCAAGATTATGGCGGCACGTGGAGGCGCATGAGGGCTCTATTGTTGATGAGCTTTCTGGGTTTTGCACATCGAGGGCCGCTGGATCGAGTGGTAATTCCATTTCCTTGAAATGAAGTCTAGATTTGTACGAATATGAAGGAGTAGGCTGCGATCCTCTAAAGCTTTTGGCGGCGCATGGCAACGCATGGCTGGGCATCTGGACTTGGATTTTTTAGGTTGGGTAAATCGAAGGTCGTAGAAGACTTATGTGAGTTGAATTTTGTGAAATCTTGTCAGAAGTTTTATAAATCTGGAAAAGGAGACCGCAGGCATTGTTGGACTTGTTGCCATTTTAGTCTACTTTGGCGATGGCCATCCTAACAAAGTTTGACAACCCAGGCAAAGAGTGGTTTCAAGGTAATTACTGAGCGTCTCTGCTGTTCTCAAGGGCTAGTGACACATAAGAACAAGATACTCCTCTTTGCCGGGCTAGGACCTCATCCAAAGTCAGTGCCATAGTTTTTCCTAGAGGACACGTTACCCTCTACAGACCCATGGGTTCTTTTTGTGACAATTTCTTTCTAACAACACGGTTCTTTTATGGAAATTTACTCCCTCCTTTTTTTTTCAAGGTTCAGTGCAGTTTTCTTTGAAAATCTTTTTAACCATTCACACACATCTTTCCTTTTGTCTATTAGCTTCCAAGGATCCCTATATAAAGCCATCCAGAGCATGCACTAAGTTTGTACAAGCAATCTTTGGTGGGTAGCATGATAAGAGAAATGCTTCTTCTTCTTCTTTTTCTTTTTTCTTTTCTTTCTTTTTTTTTTTTTTTTTTTTTTTTCACATGCTTGGTTTGTACTAACTTCTTCTTTCTTTTTCTTTTTCTTTTTTCTTTTTTTGACAAGCTAGAGATTAAAATTGAAGCTCTCTTTTTATCGATTTTTTTTTTTTTGACATGCCATGAGATTTCCTTCTGACAAGTTCTTTTGTTGTTGCTTATTTTTGTTTTGCAGCATGCTTTTCTTGTTCTTTGGGTTTTGACATCAAACTTTACGCTGACGTTCTCATAGAAGTGTTTGCCTTCATTTGGTGGCTTTGTATTTCATTGATAGCGACATTCTTGCAGTGACGTACGCCTTCATGTTGTTACATTCTTTTCCTGCAACAACAATCTTTTAGTGATATTCATCTTTGCAACGACATTTCTATGAGGATATGCAGCTAGGAAACAATGCTATCGCTAGTACTTGTCTTTGAAGTAGTATTGGCTCTAGTGTTGGCAATGAAGCAATACTAGTGCTAGTCGTTAATGGAACTATGCTAGCACTTGTTTTTGCATGAACGTGTTCCACACTTATCTTTGCAACATAGCCACACCAATTGTTCTTATCATGAAGCTGCGCAAAGTTTGCATTTGCATTGAGGTTGCATCCATATCTTTCTTTGCGTCGAAGTCACGTCACTACTTATCTTTGTCATGAAGCTGTGCCCACTCTTGCATTTGCATTGAAGCATCACCATTACTTTGTCTACTAAAGCGAATTTGCACTTGTCTTTTTTAAAGAAGCCTTTTCAACATGAAGCCATGTCAACACTTCACTTGCACCGTAGCCGCGCCAACATTCATTTTTTTCATGAAGCCATATTGACACTTGCATTTGCACTATAGTTGCATCCGCATTGGCCTTTATAATGAAGCTGCATTAGCACCAATTTTCAGAAGCAACATAGCTCAGACATCGAGGGTACATAGCATTATTGCCAGATATCAAGATTTTAGAGATGCCAACAAGACTTTGAAGATGCAAGGATTTTTCATTAAGACTTTGAAGAGCAAGAAGATACCAACAAAACCTTGAAGTTTCAAGAAGCTCCTATCAAGACTTTGAGGATGCAAAGAGATGCCATCAAAACCTTGAAGATGCAAAGAGCCTATATTAAGACTTTGAACATGCCACCAAGAATTTGACATTGCACGAACATGCTCTTAAAGGCAAGATGAAGTAACACCATCATTAGATGTTGGAGGAAGGTGATGTTGTCCAAATTTCAGAGACATGATGTGAAACGGCACCACTCAAAAGGGAGATGATGTGGTTCAAATTTGTGAAGTGGCATAACTTAGAAAAGAGACGATGTAGCTTAGACTTGCAAGGTACAAGAAGATGCCTCCAGGAGATAAGTGATGCAAAGCATACTTTAGAGACATGGGAGGATGTCCACAGAAGAGGGGCAATGCCATGAAGACTTCATCTTTGCAAAAGAGGTTGAAGATTTTATTTCACTCCACAACCAAGAACTAACTTATGTTTATCATTAGTTCCAGGAAAGCTGAGTAACACCAATTCTTTGCAGCTGTCATTTTCTACCACAATGATCCTTAAGCATCATGTAGTGAGCAATTGACTGATCCCAAGCAACACCTGCCAATTAAAGGGATCTCAAAAGCATATTGAAGACCTTTGAAAAATTCCTTAAGCTAGACTGGCAATCCTTCTTCTTTTTCACGTGACTGAACTTAGTGGCAAGTACTAAGCTGCCTACGTACCCCGGAGAGGGATCAAGTCATCACGTAGTTCAATGGATTTTTTTTTTAATGATTTTTTTAATAATTTTTTTTTGTTGTTTTTTGCAAAAAAGAGGGCTCAGTGTGTAATAGTGGGTATCACCACTAATCGAACCGAGACCTCGGCCTCAAGGGCGACATGCGCATCCAACCACTACGCCACACTAGCAATTGGTGACATAGAGTGGGATTAATTTCTCCTTATTGGTACGCTTTCAAAGGTAATGGGAAGACATCATGTACCCTTGCAGCGCTGCAGTGGGTAGTTTAAGCTCTTACCGAGGAGCAATCCTCGATTTTCAAGCATAGAAGTGTTTGAGGAACTTCCCATTGATAGTGCCGATCCTTACGCTATCATTGTCAATCAATTTGTAAGCTTTGTTGGTGTTTGTCCCCTGCTTGAGAGTTGGAAGTACATCACAAGCAATGGTCACATGGTTTGACCCAACAACTTCATCAAGGTCAAGATCAATCTTGTTTTCTTTGGCAAGCTTCATGATTTGTTCTTTGAAGACAAAGCATTTTTGGAATGGGTGGCCAATGATGCGATGATATTTGCAGTAGTTAAGGCCATCAACTTTCCCTATGTCTTCTAGTCGCTTGCATTCTGGCAATTCAATCAGCTTCAATTACAGTAGTTGTTCAAAGATGTTGGGCACATCTTCATCTGGGAACAGATATACTTTTTGTTCTCGCTCCTTTAAAGTCAGACGACGCACTTCGTTCTTTTACCATTCTTCAAGTCGTTTTTCATTTGCATTTGCTCCTCTTCTTGAAACCTTGACTACGGCAGTGTTAACAGCCATTAGGTCTTCAAGGTTAACTTTTGCATTCCTATCATTCCTCTTTACTTCCTTTCTGCTTTCCTCAAGTATGGGAGGTTTTGTATTTCCATGGCTAGCAATGCTTAACTCCATGTCGTGCGCACGAGTTGCTAACTCTTCAAATGTTCAAGACTTTATCCCTTAAAGGATGTAAAAAAGTCCCCAATGCATGCCTTGGATGCACATCTCTACAGCAGAAATTTCAGAAAGTCTATCCTTACAATCCAAGCTCAAAGAACGCCACCGATTGATATAATCAACAACGGGCTCATCTTTCCACTGTTTGGTATTAGTAAGCTCCATCATGCCTACCGTACGCCATGTGCTGTAGAATCAGTTGAGAAACTCTCTTTCAAGTTGTTCCCAATTATAGATTGACTCAGGTTCTAAGTCTGTATACCAATCAAAGGCATTCCCTTTTAGTGAATGGACGAACTGCTTTACAAAGAGGCCTCCTTGAGTCCCTGCATTCTCACAAGTTTCTACAAAGTGAGCAATGTGTTGCTTAGGATTTCCTTTGCCATCAAACTACAAGAACTTGGGGGGTTGATACCCATTTGGCATCCTTATATTATCGATGCGCTTTGTATAGGGTTTCGAATATATGAGAGAACTTGTAGAAGAACCTTCATATTGTGCTCGAATGGTATTCGTATCATGTCCTACAATTGTTGGACAGATAACGAGAACATTGAGGTGGAATGTCCGTGTTGAGAAGTGCCTTCACCTCTTTTTCCTTTATCAACCCTAGGGTTTTCTCCTTTCAAGGTAAAGCTGGGTGGGTGCTCAGCGTCAAGACTTGATTCACCCGAATCTTGTACCTCCAGCTTGTTCATTAGGATTGCAATTTTAGCGTCCTTTTCTTTAAGTGCTTTGGTGAGAATGACGACCCTTTGTTCCATTTCAGCCATCTTTTCTTCTATGGTAGAGGTATTAGTCATCATGACTGACACAACTTCTAAAGATGATGGAGAAGGAAGTAAATTGAAGTGAGCACGTGAAATCTCATCTTTTGGGTTCCCTTTGATAGGGGAGAAATCATGCGACCAACTTCTTGTGAAGGAAGAAGGGGATTTGCTCCTATACTCGATGTGTTCCAAGGTGGAGATGTCCTTATTAATGACCTTGTTTCTTGTAAGAGGGTCTAAGGAGATGATTGTCTGGACCTTGGCTTCCTTGATTGATTGATATTGAAGTTGATTGTTTTCTTTGGGTTGGCTACAATTGATTACACCAATGCAATTGTTGGTGGTAGCCGTACCAAGTCTAGTTGAAGTAGCTATTGTTGAAGCTTGAATGTTCTTGCTAGAGGCCATTGAAGTTGGTAGCAAGATGATAAAGATTTCTTTCTTTGAAGGAGAGTGAGATAAGAGGTAGAGAGGTCCCACTGGGCGTGCCAGAATTATGTGGACGAATAAATTTCTTAGTTCGAAATAAATCGAACAAGTAAATAGTTTCACAAATGCGAATTTGTATTGAATATGTGGTACAATTCTCTGTGATTACAAAAGAGTGATCCTTTGATTCGATCTCCTTGCAAGACTTATTGATTTGGATTTATGGTAATATGATTTTGACTTGAACACAAAATACCCTTCAATTTGGTTGAGGGATGGATTGAAGATTGCTAAAACAGAATTTCAATGAATCTCTGGCTATGAGCTTGTTAGAAATCCTTTGTTCTTCACGTTCTTCGTGTTCTTCGTGTGTTCTTCGTCTTTGAAGGTTTGTGGTGGAAGTTCTTCAGGGCTTTAGAAGCTTGGATCCGTAGAGCTTCACTGATTTGTGATTTGTTGATGTTTTCGGACACTTTAGGCTTGATTCCTGCAAACTTTTGGATCTAGGCAGATAGTTTGGATGATTCTGCTTCGAATGTTTTTCGATTTTGAGGTTGAAGTTCTTGAAGTTCTCAAAGGCTTTGAGGCTTGATTCCTGCAGAGCTTCTATACTTCTAATGCTGCTTATGCTTCAAATGGCTTGGTGTCCTCTTCAAGCTCTCCTCAAATGCCTTAGGAAGGCTTTTATTTATAAGAGTTTAGGGGTGGGTGAGTGACATGTGGCGGAGTCTGATTGGTGACACATGTCACAGCCTAATTGGTCCGCTTATGTCATCACTTACACGTGCGAGGCTGCTTATGTCATCGCTTACACGCGCTGATGCGTGATTGGTCTTTGCATGACACTTGGCAAATTTCTGTTGGTTTCTGAGTAGTGATAGTAAAACCTAGCAGCAATATGTGGCGCTTTGTAATTGGCTGTATTTTGTGGACTTTATAGTGTGACGTGTCAGCTTGTGATAGGTCGGGAATTTTCCTTCTCTACACTTATTTTCTCTGATTTAAGCCAAAATTCTGGTCAAGTGCTCGCTTTAGATCAACTATACAAACAAGATAATTCCTTGTTAGAAATATGTCATCCAGATACACGAATAGCACTATTAAGGATGATCCTTTAGTACATGTAAAAAGTGAATAATTAGCTTTAGATTGGATAAAACCAAAATTCAAAATGATATAGGAGAACTTGGCAAACCATTGCCTAGAAGTTTGTTTTAAACCATATAAACTCTTGTTAAACTTGTAAACTAACACACTGTAACTGCCAAAAACATGCTCCCCTTGCTGTGAAAGCCAGGAGGAAGGGACCTGTAAACTTCATCCAAATTCCCATGAAGAAAGGCATTATTAACATCCATCTTATGTAAACACCAGCCTTTCATAGCAGCCATAGAAAGAACAATTCTAATTGAGACAGACTTTGCTATAGGAGAAAAAGTATATGTGTAATCCAAGCCTTTTCTTTGTGTGTAACCCTTAGCCACAAGACGAGCCTTATACCTCTTGATAGAACCATCAGAATGATATTTGATTATGTATACCCTCTTACAACCAATAGGATCTTACTAAGAGGTAAAGAAGTCAAGGTCCAAGTGTTGTTAAGTTCTAAAGCAAGGATTTCGTTGGGAGAAAATGGGCAAATGCCCTTTTCATGCAAACAATCCAGCATTTTGCCTCATTTCCCAAACTAATTAGGGAAATGCCCCTGTTTTGAAACTCGATTATCTCAAAATCGAGTTAAACCCTATAGTGGTGTTTTTAAGGAGCATATAGTGACGTTTTAAGGACCTATAGTGGCATTTTGGAACTCGAGCTCCATGAACTCGAGTTAAAGAAAAAAAAATTAAAAAAAAATTCCTATAACTCGAATTCATGGAACTCGAGTTTCAAAACGTTACTATAGATCCTTAAAACGTCATTATAGGCTTCTTAAAACGCCACTATAGGGCTCCAGAATTTTTTTTTTTAAACTCGATTTTTAGAAAATCAAGTTACAAAATAAGGACATTTCCCTAATTAGTTTGGGAAATTGGGCAAAACTCAACTTTGTTTGCGCGAAAAGGGAATTTGCCCATTTTGGCTGATTTCTTTGTCCATAGCAATTCTCCAATCTGGAGATTGGACCACTTGATAGAAAGATGTAGGTTTAATAGGGGCAGCTTGGATAGCAAAAACAAAATTTTTATAGTCTTTATTTAGATGAGAGTAAGTAGGAAATTTGAAATGTCATATGGCAGACCTGAAGGAAGTTTGGATAGAACAGTGTGACAAGAATAATCTTGAAGGTAAGAAGGAGTTTTGTGAGGTCTAGATGATCTTCTAATGGAAGAAATAGGCCTTTGAATAGGATTAGGAACTAAATCGAGTTCAATACTATCAGTAGTAAGTGTAAGTGTAGAAAAAGGGACAAAATCAGTACTATGAGTAACATCTGCGGAAACAGGTACCGCAGAATCAGAAGATTAGAATCTGTGGAAGTAACAAATGACAGGGAAGATGGTGAATCTAGAATGCAATGTGGAAAAAAAAAAGTGCGAAGAAGATCATAATTAGAATTGGAATTAGAAGGAGAGGAATGAATGGAGGCAAAAGGGAAAACAAATTCATAGAAATAAATATCTCTAGAAATAAAAATAGTGTTGGATTCCAAATCCAAGATTTTGTACCTTTGATACCATGAGGTAACTAAGGAAAACACATTTTCAAGCTCCAAGAGCAAATTTATTTCTATTGTGAGAAAGAGTAGAAATAAAGCACAAGCATCCGAAGGTTCTCAAATGAGTATAAGAAGGAGGTTGGTTGAATAGAAGCTCATGGGGACTTTTATATTTCAAAACTTTTAAAGGTAGTCTGTTTATGAGATAAACAGCAATAAGTATGCAATCACCCCTACAAGTTTAAAGGTAAGGAAGAATGAAACTTTAAGGCTCTGGCAACATTTAAGATTTGTTCATACTTCCTTTCAACAACAACATTTTGTTGAGGAGTGTCAACACATGTTAACTAATGCAAGATACCTTTGGATTTAAAGAAATCCTTTTAGAAAAATTCTGTCTCATTATCACTTCTTATGCATTTGAGTTTGGTACTAAATTGGGTCTTAACCATAGCAGAAAACTGTGGAATTAAGAATTGAGCTTCTGATTTGGTTTTTAACAAGTAGACCCAAGTGCATTTTGAAAAATCATCAACAATGGTGAGAAAATACTAATAACCTTCAACTGCAGGAACACAAAAAGGACCCCAAAGATCAACATGAATTACTTTGTTGCAGCAGATAAAGACCTCTTGGTTCCCTACCCAGACCAATTGCGTTTCAATGAACAAGGGCCTGGATGAAACAAAAGGAACCAAGAAAAATAAGACAACAAAGAGTAACTTTGGCCAATTGAGTAACTGAAATCAGATTAAAATTGAAAGATGGAACACACAAAATACCATACAAGGTTAGGGTATTAGAGACTTGAACAATTCCTATATGAGTGAGAAGGGCCTTTTCTCCATTAGGTACGTAAACAATACTGTGTAAAGTGGAAGTAATAGTAGTTAGCAGGGAGTCTGTGGCTCCAGAGTTTATAATCCAGTCTGAGGATTTGTAAGCTGTTCTATCAACAATATGAGCAGAAAACACTAAATGTGACATATTTGGAGGATACAAGAAAGCATTGCCTGAGAAATTGGACTATATGGTGGATGCACCAAAGGCATTGAGGGGGCTTATGTTAGTGGATGCTGCATTGAGAGGACTCATGACAGTTGCAGCCTGATGAGCGTCTTGATTACCACCAGTAGTTTCCTTGTAGGAATTGAGAAAATATAACAGTTGCTCACTCTGGGACTAACTTATTAGGCATTGAGGAACACCAAATTGTGATTGTGGCATGTTTTTATGAGAGTGTGTGTGCCACTGAAATGGGACTGTGGACTGATGTATTAAGGAGAGCAATTCAAAATGTTTGTTGAAACAGCTTGGGAATTGAAATTTCCAAAGCAATTGTTGCTAGTCTGATATGGCACAGAATTCCCAAACATTCCATTTGCACAAACCTGATTAGCTGATGATTTTCCCTTTGGTTTATAATTTGGGAGATACCTATGTAATTTATAGCATTTATCTACAACATGACCAACAATTCCACAATACATGCATATAGGCCTTTCCTTCTTTCCCCTTTTTCCACCTTGTTGACCATGATTTCT
This sequence comes from Quercus glauca, assembly GCA_023736055.1. Taxonomy (NCBI): domain Eukaryota; kingdom Viridiplantae; phylum Streptophyta; class Magnoliopsida; order Fagales; family Fagaceae; genus Quercus; species Quercus glauca. Next base: position 79,406,978 of record CM043318.1, on the reverse strand, counting down.
TCCTTAATGATAATTATGATTTCCACCTTGATAACTCCTTGGTTGATCAAAGTTATTAGCATACAAAGTAGTGGGTTCAACAGCAACCTCAACTACTTGACCTATACTCCTCCTTTTCTCTTCTTGAAAAAATCAAAGAATACACTTTGCTAATTGAGGGTAGAGGTTCAGTCAACAAAATTTGAGTTTTAACATTTCCATAGCTATCATTTAAGCCCATAAGAAAGTGAAAAACATGATCTTTCTGTTGAGCAGCTAACTAAGATTGTTTGGCACCACAAGTGCAAGCACAAGTACAAGCAAAAAAAAGGATGATGATTGACAAATTCATACCAAAGAATCTTGAACTTGGTGAAATAGGAACTTACAAAGAGTTGGCTTTGTGAAAATTTCGTAATTTCCTTCTTCAATTCAAGCAGCCTTGGAGCATTCCCTAGGGAAAACCTACTCTCCATATCAATCCAAAGATCCCTAGCAGTATTGATGTAGATCACACTTGCTGCAATGTTTTTTCTCAAAGAATTAGTTAACCATGAAAGAATGGTTGTGTTTGTTCTGTGCCAGGCATTGAACAAAGGAGATGAAGGATCAGGCATAGGAATAGCTCCATTCACAAACCAAAACTTGTTCCTTCCACTTAAAGAAAGGAACATAGCTCTTGACTAGCTAGAATAATTCTCAGTACCGATAAGAGGCTGAGCAACAAGCACAACTTCAGCACTAGGAAGAAAATAAGGACTCAAAGTATTTGAGTTTTCATCATTCATTGAGGTAGATATGGTATTTTGTGGAGGAACACAGTTAGCAGTACTATTTTGTGAAGAAGGAATTGGAATTTCAGAGGTTATGTTTAGGCTAGAAGCCATTGATGAGCTTTGAGCTCTGATACCATAAAAAAAAGGAAAGCTTTTTTGCTAAATCTGAATCTTATTAATTAGAAAATTAAAAAATGAGAAAGTTTAATTAACAAAATGTACAAGCTCTGTTTTATATACAGAAAAAGGAATATACCAATAGATACAAGAGACGTGGCTTAATGACATGTTTAAAGGCTAAAGTAATAATAAAAAGAATAACTCATGTGTCTGCCACACGTGTTTTCACTAATCCAAACGACACTGTTTTCAACCGCTTCTTCTTCTAAGTGGAATGTCGTCGTTTGCTTCTTCAAGTTTTCCCTTGTACTTATTAAGTTTTTGGACTTGGTTTTCATCTTGAATTTCAACAGCCTGTGAAGCATTGAAAATTTTTCTATAAATGTATGGCCAAGTAAACAATTATAGTTGCCCTCTGTTGTATATGTTTTGGCCTTCTCATATGACTCTTACACTAGTGCTACGTTGGTACCTTCTAAAGGCTGTAATGTAGTGGGTCTAGATCTTAGATTGATTTAAAAGTGGTTTTTAATTTTAATTTTTAGTTTTCACTGTTAAGTTATAGCTAGTGGGACTTAAATCCATGCTCACACCCTCCATAAGTCCACTCGTTCTTAAGTTAGGGGAAGAGGTGCCATGTTAGTTAAAGCCCAATACATTGTTTATTTGTTGTGATGAATTTCAAAGCTGGTTGTGCTAGTCAATACTCAATTCTGACCATGCTTTGGAAGCACAGAGTGGTTGCCCTAACTAGGAGGTACCATTAGACAGAAGAGACTCCAAAACTACAAGCTTAATTTTTTTTTTTTCCAAACTTTGAAAGCACAGAGTGGTGGCCCTAGCTAGGAGGTACCATTAGGTAGAATAGACTCTAGAATTGCAAGCTTAATGTTATTATTATTTTTTTTTCAAACTTTGGAAGCACAGAGTGGTGGCCTTAGCTTGGAGATACCATTAGGCAGAAGAGACTCCAGAACTACAAGCTTAACGTTTTTTTTTTTTTTTTTTTTTTTTTTTTTTTCTAGACTTTGGAAGCACAAAGTGGTGGCCCTAGTTTATATACCTTACAAAGTAAAAATAAATTGAATTTCTAACTTCAATTTTTTTTTTCCATACTTGTTAGCATTCAATAATTAAGACTTATTGCCTTTCTTTTTAAAGTTTATCTACTTCTGTTGCATGGTAAAAGATGTAACATATTTTCTAATTATAGGTTCTTTATTTTTTATTGTAGGCATGCAGGTACTAATGCAATTTGAGAAGGAGGAAGCATATGAGAATTAGACTGCTATTTTAGTTTTTTTTTTTTTTTTTTTTTAATTAGTCATTTTGAAAACTTGGAACTATTTGAATACTAGACTAGTGTTTTAGTTTTTATATGAGAATCAAGTTCAATTTGGAATTGAATAATTGTGTCTATGTTTATATTTTGAATCAGGCTACTAAATTTTGATCATGTGAAAGAGTGTATCCAAATTTTTTTAAAACAAATACTTATTTCAACGATTATAAACTGTTGAAACTTATCTTAAGACAGCCTTTATCAACAGTTCAGTGCATGTGGATAAAGGTAATAAGCAAATTTTATGTGCATATGTTTGTCAACTGTTGGGATGTTCATTTCATTCGAAGACCAAATGATTGGGAGATGGATGTTGTGGATGAATTTCTTCGTACTTTGGGTTCTAATTTACGTCCGACTGAGAATGGAGACCGTATGAGATGGAAGTTGTCAAAGAATGGGGATTTTGATATCCGCTCGTTTTATAATAAACTACAAGGTCCCTTGCCCATTATCTTTCCTTGGAAAGGTATTTGGAAGGTTAAGGCTCCTTGGCATGTTTCTTTCTTTGTTTGGACCACTGTATGGGACAAAATTCTTACAGGTGACAATCTATTGGGTAGAGGGTTTGATTTTGTTGATTGGTGTATTATGTATCGTTGTAATGGGGAGACAGTGGATCGTTAGCTACTTTATTGTGGAAATGCTTATTGGTTGTGGAGTTTAGTTTTTAGATCTTTTAGGATTTCATGGGTCTTGCCAAGATCGATTGCAGATACTCTTTTTGGTTGGTGGAATTGATTGGGAAAACATTCATCTAGCATTTGGAATTTGGTTCCGTTGTGCTTAATGCGGTGTATTTGGAGAGAGCAAATTGGCGGACATTTGAGGACATGGAAAGCACTGAAGACCAGCTGCTTGCTTTTTTTAGTGGCTTCCTTTTCGACTAGTCTAGGGCTTGGAGACTCACCTCTAGTGATTATTTCCCTAAGTTTCTTGGTTCTCTCTTTTGTAATTAGTATTCTCCTTGTTTTTTCTTTTCTCTTTTTGTAATATTTGATATGCCTTATGCCGTTATGCATGAGGTAGTTTTTTGAATATACATCTTTATTATTTTTATATAAAAAAAGTTTTAACGGTTTTTAATAATATTTTGACGTTTAATAACAATTTATAAAGGTGAACCACATTTTTCAACAGTCTCATAGGCTGTAGAAAAAACTTCTCAACATAGTTTTTAGTAGTGGTTCTCGACGGTTATTTTAACTGTTGAAAATACTTTTTTCGACAGTTTCTAGTACTTTTTTCAACGGTTTATCTTAAGGTTTATTGTGGGATTAATCTAGGTGGGAAGCCTAAGTTGTCCTACATCATTTGTTTCATCATATATTTTTGTTTTTATAGATTTTCCCAACAAACTTTGTAATTTTATAGAAACTAGTGCTTACTATAGAGCTAAGAAGAAAGAAGAGAAATTTAGCTCTGTGGGAATGCCTAAGGAAAAGGAGAAAAAAAAAATAGAAAATTATGCTATTGGTTATAGAACTATGAAACTATCTGGGCTATTTGGCTCCAATATCCAAAAGAAGGTTTTGGAAAATTTATCAATTAAAGAAGAAAGCCCATTTTGGCTTTGCTATAAGGCCGTACAGAGTAAGACAAAGTCTTTTATTTTATAGAAAATTTCTCATTTAAACACCCAAGTATGACAAATTTGGAGTACTAAAAGCCCATCCATTTTTTGGATGAGTAAAGCCCATCTTCTTTATAATGAAGAAGTACGAATGGCAACGGGTCGGGTTCGGGCCAGGTTTTTTCATACCTGGACCCGACCCGCGGGGCAAGACCCGTAGCCCGGACCCGGCCAATTTAAGGTACCGGGTTTTTTCCTGGGGCCTGGACCCGCCCTAGCTGGGCCCCGCGGGCCCCGTTTAGGAATTAGGCCCAATTTGTGGCCCAACCGAAAAAAAAAATTTTAAGCCCAAATTTTAATTCAAGCCCAGATTTAAACTCAAATTGCTCCCAGATTCAAGCCCAATTTTTTCCCATATTTAAGCCCAGATTTTGCCTACATTAAGCATGCATATTCAATAGGAATGGCAACGAAATGGAATTACAGTATAACACGAAAGAACACAACCAAGCGAACACAGTTCATCTTATAATACACAAAAGAGGACATCCACGGCATCTTGATTTTGCTTCTTCAATCCCCAATTTTTCAAGAAAATTTTGAACTCAAACTTCTACTGCAAATCACAAAAACCCAATACAAAAAAATTAATAGGCCAACTGAACTGATGGTCAAAATTTAAAAATTAAAAAAAAAAAAAAGAAAAAGAACAAAAAAAGAAGCAAATCTTTCAGCTTGACTTTAATCGCTGGGGAAAAATGCAACAAAATACATAAGATTCAATAATTTCATTTCATTACCTCAGCAACCAAACAGAGAATAAAGCAAGATTTGTCAAAAGAAAACCAAAATTCAAGTTCTCCTCAGATTCTAGATCACAATCACAGAACAAACTCTAGACACAGAACAAAACAAAATACACTAAAAATCACAAACAAACAAAAAAAAAAAATTGCTCAAATAAACTCAAACAACGAATCAAAAACAAAAGAAAAAAGAAAATCAAAATTTCTGAACCTGTTGAGAAATTTTCCAAAACAGAACCAACCAAAACATAAAATTCCAAAATAAAGAACATAGAGAAGAATCAAATAAGTAAAAAATAAAAAGTACCCAATCACAGCGTAACATGTGAGTACCTTAGAAACAGGACCAAATTAGATCCTCTATGTTTGGTCGCCCAGAAAATTTACGAAACTGATAGCAAAAATAAAACTCACTGAATTTTTCACTATTATGAATTTGAAATAGAAAACTTTTTTTTTGCAGCCTGATTCTCTACACGGATATTCTCCACTTTTATCTGTCTTTTTATTATCTACTTAAGATTTTGACTTTCTTAAGAAACCAAAAAAAATAAAATAAAATTCCCAAAAATAAAATCTTTTACTTTACTTTCACTTTCTCGGCATCCGATCTTCCAGAACACAGAGTAGGACCAGTGATTCGGAGTACAGAGCGTCTTGAGCACCTCTTTGAGCAAGAAACCCATGGCTTCTCAAATCAGAGCTTTCAATGAACTATTTTTGGATTGAAGTTGAACAATCACGCTTGCTTCTGAGCTGAAGAAATAGTAACAATTGTGAGCTTGAGAGTCAAAAAAATACATAGAGAAGTAAGTCACCGCCGGCGGAGACTTTTTTTTTTCTTTAATTCCGGCGAGTTTTGGCGCTAACTACCGCGGCACGATCCTTGCCCCGCCTGCTTCGTTCTCAAACCTCCGCTTTACGGTATGAATTGAATTACTGTCTAAAGGTAGAGAGAGACAGAGAGAGAGACTGAGAGAGATGGATGGACTGAGCTGACCGGTTTATGGGAAGGACGGACTGAGCTGATCAGTTTATGGGAGGCGAGGGACGGATGGAGGTTGAAATGAGGGAGGGAGGCTAAAGTCTGAAGAAAAGAAATGAGGGAGAGGGATTACCCGGTTAGGGTTAGATTAGGTTTATATATACATGGGGGTAATTTAGGTTTTCAGGTTTTTAATCGGGTCGGGTCTCAGGTTTTTTTGATAAAACCCGAACCCGACCTAGACCCGCTTCGAGTTTTTTTTTTTAACCCATACCCGACTCTATTCCTAATCGGACCGGGTAAAACCCGGCCCATTAAAGTCGGGTCGGACCGGGTACCCGCGAGTTGGACAAAAATTGCCATCCCTATGAAGAAGTGGTATACCCTTTGTCACTTGAATCAAACCAAAAACGTGGGTTAACCATTATTATTATTATTATTTTTTTTTTTTTTTGAGTGAGAATCAAGTTTAGGATTTATGGGCTTTTTTTTTTTTTTTTTTTTTTTTTGAGAAACATTCATGGGCTAAATTAATTTGTAGTAAATGAATGAAGACATCATATGTCATACTTATTTTCGCAGGGGGTGCTACACCTAATTTTTCTCATTAAGGGTATGTTTAGTACACTGAATGTAGATTACAACAGAAATGATAATCTTTATTACCATGAATAAAATGTGTTGTAATGGAATAACTAAACTTATTCATTAGTTTGGTTGTGAGTTGTAATATTAGAATAAAACTTATGATCTATTTTAGGAAATATCTCATTCATACAAATATATTTCCTAAAAAATAATATATTTTAAATTATAGAGAGATGAGTTATTTTTTGATGATTTTTTATTTCCATAATTGTTAGGTAGATATGAAAAGTTTATTTATTTGGAAATATATTAATGTTAGAAATTATTACATCTATTAAGGAATATCTATTACAACCTTTTTAGAGATGAATAGTTATTTCTCATTTTAAATAATAGTTATTCATAAGGAAGGACTATTCACTGTAATAAAAACATAACCAGACTATTGAATAGCTAAACCATAAGAATAGCTGTTACATTACAGTAACTATTACAGCCTACCAAATGTGTCATAAATTTTAAAACATAAATAAAGGTAATAAGCATACTATATGTGCATACAACTGAATAGTTAAATCTTATTTTAAGACAGCCTTTGTCAACTGTTCAATGCATGTGGATAAAGGTAATAAGCATACTATATGCGCCAGTACAACAATTTTCTTTTTTTTTTTGAGAGAAAAAATCTATTACATCATGATTTGCCTTTCCCTTGTTAATTAGAAATTATTGATGCCATTTGTATAATTAATTTCCATAAAATACTAGATTCACGTAATTGCACATAATTTTTTTTTTAAAGAATTTATAAGGGAATATGTTAAGTAAGAACAAATTACATCAATCTTCCTATTAAATGTTAATTGATTTTATTTGTGCGTGTCAACCTTCTAATAAGATGTATATTGAAAGTAATTAGCAAAATTATGTCAGTCATGTCTTTTTTTATTTCCTTTTCATATTTGATCATTTATACATATTTAGAAGGTTTAAATTAGTTTGTTCAACACTTTAATTAAAATTGCTGTTTATAGCTTAGAAATTAAAAATAAAATAAAAAAGAATTAAACATGTAATTGACAACTTTTGGGTCAAGCCTGGTTTGATTTGCAAGTATTTTAGACTGACTTGGTTATGGGCCATTTAGTCTAGCTTAGGATTAATTATGAAATCTGGCCTGGCAGGGTCTTTTGATTTTTGAGTTTTGGTCTAACTTAATTTGTTGCTCATTTAGCATGGCTTAGGTTCATTAAATTATTGGGCTGTATGCCCAAATCAATAAATATAGTTTAGGCATAAAGTCAGATACATGTCATTTAGTATTTGACTAGTTGATTGTCCATGCGATGCACTAATTTTTGTTTTTTAAAACAAAATTTAATATTGTTTTTCGTTTTTATTTATTTTTATAGGGTTATAAGAACAATTTCCATTAGGTTGTTATTGATTTCACTATGCTATCCGTTCAAATAGGTAATAAATAACCAGCAGTATTAACGTTTTGGCAATAACTATGCATGTTGTCAACACACATTTTTTATGTTAACAATGGTAATGTAATGATTATTCAAGAATCATGAGTAATAGCTATTCAGTTATTCCTTAGTAATAGCAATTCCTTTAATTGAGAAATATTTATTCCCATAACAATTAATTTTATTCTAATTTTTACAACTAAGCATAGAAATGATAATAATTATTATATGGATATAAAATTATTCTTCTTATAAATAGCATTCAAGTTCATAGTAATCTTCTCTCAAAAAAAATTTCATAGTAATCTCTCATACATATTGACTTCAAATTGGTGAGAATGGATTTTGAAAAGACAATCCTAATTGTGGTTTTGTGCTTGTTCTTGGCTAGCAGTTATAGAGTGAGTGGAGCACAAATTTTAACTGATGAAGAGGATTCATTGTTGGAAAGGCAACTCAAGCTCATCAACAAACCTCCTGTCAAGAGCATTCAGGTACTAGAATCTACCACTTTGTACATGGTTTGCACAACCAATAACAATAATTTTCAAGAATTTCATAAAGTAATTTAATTAGCCTACCACCTCATACATGGGTTGTCACAATCTGCAATTATTATTATTATTATTATTATTATATGGTTAATGTGTGTAGTGATAGATTTTTTTTTTCTTTAATTTTATCTTATAATTCAGTAGTTACATTGGGAGATTTGATTTTAAACCTTAGATTTCTCCATTGTAAAAACAAAGAAATGTCAGTTGATTTATCGAACTCTAAGACTCTTAGCAATTAATGGGAGAGGAGGGAAACCATGAAAAATTTGTTTGACCTTATACTTTGATATATCATTACTTCAAGCTAGGGGATTTAAACCTAGATGTCTCTGTTGAATACATTAAGATGTTTCAATTGAGTTACAAGACTCTTGTTGTAGTATCTCTGTTAAATAGATTAGGATTTTATATTTTAAATAAAATATTTGTTGCTAAGTGTCTTAGATCTAAATATAGGGTAGAAATTGAGAAATCAATTTTTAAAATCCTAATTATGTAGATTTTTCTATTAACTAATATGACAAACTATATATATGCCAACACACACATGCTTAATGCTAACTATCATGACACACTATATACTAACTATTATGTCGGTTTTGGCACCATTTTATGTATGTTTGCTTTTATAAGTGTGTTCAACAATGGTATTGAATGTTTTGAAACACTCAGTCTAATATCATGAAAAACTGTCACTTTTAAAAAAAACTTAAACTAATAATAATTAATCAATTTATTCACTTTATTATTATTCTAGTAAAAACTACAAGAAAGGTCCCAAAATATTAAAACTTTGCTATTTGTTTCTCCAATTGTTTTTAATACCATATCACCATCATCATATATATTCTTTACCTCTTTTAAATACTATTATGTAAATTGTGAAAGCTTTAATTATTTTGATACTTTGGATAGAACTTGTTTTCTTCTTGTAAGAGAATGTGTTGATATTTGATTTTGTAGATGGAGAATGGGCATATTGTTGATTGCATTAATATCAACAAGCAATTGACTTTTGACCATCCTTTATTGAAACATCACAAGATCCAGGTACTTACTTTTTAACGTCTATAGTCTGTTTTTCATATTTTTCTTCATAGAAAATAGTTTTCCAAAATACTTATCATTTTATTTTAACATAGTAGATACTTTTTTTTTTGTTTGTTGGTTCAATGATTTTATTCAGCAAAGCATTCATATTGGAGGTTGTAAAACCACTTAAAAGCTATTTTAGCATTCCAAATACCAAAAAATATACTACATTAGAGGTGCTATAGCTAAAAAAATTGGTTTTGCGGCTTAGCTTTTATGTTTGGGCTTGCGTGAAAAAATGGGCAGCAAGACACACACACATAAATAAAGGTATGAGATCAATATCAAATATTTTAAAAAAAAATTCATTCATGTGTATAGTGATATTTTAATGTAAGAAAACCCACAAAATAATAACATATTCATTATATTTTGTCTATTTGTTAAGGATTTTTTTAATGAGTAAACCTTTTTTTAAGTCAAAATTTCACTTGTGAATAAAAACGTTTTTAATTTAATAGATAGATATAAAGTACAATTTACTTTCATCAATGTTATTACGTAATTATTGTAAAATGTTTTTGCTTATTACGGAGTAATTTTTTTATGCTGGAGGAAAAAATATTATGTCAAAGAATTTGAGATCCTTTTTTTTTTTTTTTTTTTAAGGAAAATATCAATATTGTCCATATGTTTTTCCTTTTAAAACTTTAGTCTAGTTAAATATTATATTTTTCCTTTTTCCATAAATTTTATTTTTCTTTTAATGGTTTTGAACCTTTAAAATATTGATGATAAAATAGAAATCATTTTCTTTATTTTTTTAAGGATTTTAGACATATGAATGACATAACAGTGTTTTGATTATTTCATGAACCTTGTAGTTTTGATCGTCACATTGCAATATTTCTATAAAAAAAAAATTTCAGAATTTAAATGGAATTGTTGAAAAAAAAAGTGTATTGAATATAAGCATGAAAAAAATATCAATAATAAATACAAAAAATTATAATATAATTAGGATGTCACTCAAAAAATATATATATAATTGGGAGGAGGCAAGGTTGTTAGATATATAACTGTTAGTCCAGCCTTTTTTTTTTTTTTTTTTTTGGGAGGCCAGGGGAGCAATCCCCCTCCGCCTATGATTTTGTCCTTTTTATGGGAAGATAAAGAATGAAGATTTATAACTTGCTATGGATGTTATATCTTATTTTATTTGTTTTAAATTTTTGTTTCTTCATGGAATTCCTATTTTTTAGATGAAACAAAAAAGAGAATCCCATTGAAAAAAAAAAAAAAAAAAAAAAAAAAGAGGAAAAGATTTACAACTTCATTTGAACATTATATGTTATTTTATATTTTTACCTTTTCAGAGAACTCCTAGTTTTTTACGAGGAAAAAGATGGAATGCAGATCCTTCGCATGCTAGACCTTTAATGATTGGCTTAGCAAAAGATGCTTGTCCATTAGGAACTGTTCCAATTCGCAGAGCAACAAAAGAGGACCTTATAGCATCCAAGTTTTTGTTAAATAATTTTCAACCTCAAGCAGCATCATCTTTTAATAATTCTTATGTAAGTTCTTCATTATTTATTTTTGGATGCAAAATATTGTGGTCACAGTTAGTGCAAGAAAAAAATTATAAATGTATTGTTTCACAAAAATGCAAGGGAAATAACAAATTAAGATGTTCATACATAGTTAGAGTTTAGCTTGCAAAGATGACCATTTGAACTCTTTCATTAACTAAATAAACCAAGCTTGAATTAATGTTTGAAACTTGATTAGATTGTCAAGTAAACTAAAAAAAAAAGCTTCTTTTGGTATGGTTGTGAAACTTAAGAATATAATTTTTAGGAATTACGTGTAACTTTAAATAAAAAATGTCAATATTTGCCTATATTTTTCTTCTTTATAAAAAATTGATATTACTAATGAAATTTATATAAATTAATTAGTAAAATTTTAGCATGGAATATGATAGCTATTATGTACTCAGAAAGGTAGACACCAAGATTTTCTAAATTTCTTGGACACCATAATTTCAATTTCAGAAATGGCTACGTTGTCCCATTCATCTTTCTTTTTTCTTGTTGGCCAAAAAGTAGATCACGTTCTGGCACGTGATTATTTTTAATAAGATATATTATTATTATTTTTTGAGAAAATATATTATTATTATTTTATTAGTAGTTTTGACGTTTATTTTTTGAGAGATTTTGACCAAGATTTTGAGCTTTATTTTACAAAAGGGGGCCAGGGAATGAATGGAGCTGCAGTAAAAATAAATACTAATTAAAAAAGGAGATACTAGATAACAAGGGGAGAAATAGAGACAAAATCTTAAAATTATTTTTTATTTAATTTTATTATATAGTAATAAAAAAATGAATTTCTATTAAAATAATTGCTCAATTGAAATATTTATTAGGAATTGTGATGAACATATCTTCCTATTTAGATGTTTGACATTTTAAATTTTTATTATACAGCGTGCATTCGTCCAAATGGAAAAGATTAAATATTACACTGGAGTAGAAGGAAGTGTCACCATATATAATCCTCAAGTTAAGGAGGGACAAACCTATGCCCAAGTATATGTACACAATGGTGATGATCTCGATTATTTTAATTTAATCGCGACAGGATGGATGGTAAAATTTCTAATTATTATCCTCATATTGACCTTTGAAGCACTTCAATTGATCTTCTTAGATTTTAAATATATATATATATATATAATATATATGTAATTATATTTCACAATTTTTACTTTTTAAAATTTTGAATATTAGAGTTTCTATAAAAAAAACTTTGAATATTCTAAATTTATGGGAAAATTTTACAATCATTTCATGGCGAGTTTTGTTATAAAATTATGCCTTAGTTACAAAAAGTTTTTAACTCACATTGCCTAAGCATTATAAAATAAAAATATAAAAAGTTACAAAAAGCTTGTAACTCACATTGCCTAAGATATTTGATAAACATAAGCTCATGTGAAAAATTATTTAGTTGAAAACAATCCGATACATATCAATCAAACATTTTCAGTAAACACAATTTAATATCAGTAGAACATTTAGTAGTTGAAATGAAATAGGTTGTCAAGAATGTTGACAATCAGCTACAAATGAAACAATGTGATAAATAATATATATATAAACTTCATATTTCGTAATGAAATTTTCCATAACCATAGGTTTTGATCCAGACTACTTATATGAGCTTTGTAACCATTTATATTTTCAGATAACATACTTGAAATAATAATACTCATTGCTTCTAACAGGTCAGTCCAGCTGTATACAATGATGGGTCTTCTCATTTTTTTGCAGTTTTCACGGTAGGTTCCATTTTTACACATTTAAAAATTTGTTGAAGACCACCGCATACTCTTGATGCAATGGTCACTTCATAAGTATAAGTGCTTGTGGGGTATGGGAAGGGTGAGGAGGAAGGACCGAAGTTCGAATCTCTAGAAGGAAACTTCACACACATATACACTTAGATTAGGTTAGAGTAGAATTTTTATCTTATATAAAAATAAAATAAAATAAAATAAAAATTGTTGAAGGTTTTTATACCTATAGCTGTTTGTATTCGTTAAAAAAGAAAAAAAGAAAGAAAAAAAAAACTATTTGCTAGTCTTATATGTGTATTTAATGTTTATTGCAGCTGGTTTTTTCTATAGTTAATTTTGAAAAATGTTATATCCATCAAATTTTACAATACTTTAATAAGACTTGTGGAGCGAATAATATTGCAAATTTTTTATCTAAACCTTGTAGCCATATATGGTTGGAATTTAAAAGATGCATAATCGTGCAAATTAAACATCGATAATTGGTTGAAATCAATATTAATGTTTATTGTCCTACAGCGTATATATTGAGATGTGATCCTTTCCCATTATTTTTTTTAAAAATGTTTTCCTAAGCAAACAGGTGTCAATCCCAGGTTTTGTTTGTATAGTTATTAAAGATTTTATCCGTTAACCTAGGTTGAAAAACACAAATTTTGTTATTCAAATTATAAAGTAATTGCTAAGTCTTGTTGCACAGTGATATTATCCATCTTCGCAATTTGCTAAGTGTTGTTGCATAAAACCCACATGTAATTATGGTATGTTTGTAAAATGACACAAATGTACTTGTAAAGATGTTGATATTTTGCTGACTGATAATGTCTTTGAAAATTACAGAATGATAATTTCGAGCATTCAGGTTGCCTCAATAATATGTGCCCAGGATTTGTGCAAACACACAAAAGCGTTTATCTCGGGGCAACTCTTACTAATGTATCTGTACCAGGTGGACCTCAATTTCAGACTACGATCTCTATCCAACGGGTAAAAGAATTTATTGTTAATCATAATTGCATTTAAAATATTTTACAATATTGGATCCACATTTTCACATTAATATAAACTGAAATATAAAGTTGAAAAAGGCATGTAAAAGTTTTAAAAGTTATTAAAACTAGCTTGTAACCCCATGCATATGTATGAATACACTTAAAGATATAAAATAAGATGCATAATATAAATCATATATGTTAGAGATATATATTAGTCATATTAGCCCAATGTAATAGGCCCAAGCCTAATTCTACTTTGTGTGCAAGCTAAGTCTCCTACTTGTACTAGAAGTCTATTAGTCTAGGGTTTAGTCTATTATATATACCCATGTTATGGCTCATTGTAACACAGGTTATTGTACTACACTCTCATATAATAAAGATGTAGCCCTTAAGGGATTCCTCCGTGGATGTAGGCCGTCAAGGCTGAACCACGTAACCCTCGTGTTCTCAGTGTTCCTATTCTATGCTTGACCTTCCGCATCCACTCTAGCATACACAACATGGTATAACACATCACGTTGCTAATACTAATAATAGTATATTTAACATGGTATCAGAGCCAAACTTCGTTCTTAGCATCAAACAAACATCTCTAGCATGCAAAGAAGATTCTCAGTGCACACCACCATCAGAAGTCACTTGCTTGTCTGCTGGATTTAGACCCCATGGCATCTCGCAGCCACCGTGGCTCAATGCTATGTTCAAAATCTATAAACTCAAGCAAACCCGTAACATCAATCTTAGATCTGTGCAAATTCAAGCTTTGCCTCATGAAACCAACCACACAGACGTGCCCCACGGCATCCCGCGAGAAAAACCTAGAAGTCCGATCACCACTGAATGCTGCACGCGCCTCCACGCGCTAAAGAGGTTTCTACCAACTTCTCCACGCGCCGCCGAGGATTTCTCATGTTCAGATCCTCCTGTAGTTACACGCGCCGCCCTAATAGCCTTGTAGCCCGCCGATCTGCAAAACCGAGAAATCTGGAGCTCATCGGATGTCGCACGCGCCTCCACGCGCCTCTAGGATTTCGAGATTCTCCTCCACACGCCGGTGAACATCGCACGCTCCTACCACGCGCCGAAAAACTGCTGCTGATGTCACCTGACGTCACTGGATGACGTCATCACTACACGTCAGCAGCCACGCAGCACGTCCACATCAGCCCTAATCCACGTCAGCGACACGTCATAGGATGACGTCATCGGCTCTGCTGCCCGATCCGTGACCCGACCCGGAAACCCGGAACCGACCCGGACCAGTATCCGTTGACTTTGACCCTGGACCAGTTGACTTTGACTTTTTGTGTTGACCGTTGACCAAAAGTCAAAATTTTCCGACAGGGCCTATCTTGCTCAGTTTTTCGCGTAGATTCCAATTTTGGACTCCGTTTCTTCATTTGAAGCTCCGAAATTGGTCAATTGGCACATTCTTCATTGTGGTTTCTTTAACGACATTCTTCAAGGCATCTCCAAGTGATCTTCTTATACTTATCCAACCTCAAGCCTTCATCGAGCTTCCACCTTGAGTTTGAGGGAGGGTGTTAGAGATATATATTAGTCATATTAGCCCAATGTAATAGGCCCAAGCCTAATTCTACTTTGTGTGCAAGCTAAGTCTCCTACTTGTACTAGAAGTCTATTAGTTTAGGGTTTAATCTATTATATATACCCATGTTATGGCTCATTGTAACACAGGTTATTGTAATACACTCTCATATAATAAAGATGTAGCCCTTAAGGGATTCCTCCGTGGATGTAGGCCGTCAAGGCTGAACCACGTAACTCTCGTGTTCTCAGTGTTCCTATTCTATGCTTCACCTTCCGCATCCACTCTAGCATACACAACATGGTATAACACATCACGTTGCTAATACTAATAATGTTATTTAAAAAAAAAAAAAATATATATATATATATATATATATATAATTTAAATACTATTGATAGTCATTTTTATATTTTGTTAACTTTTTAAAAAAATTTGTATAGATATTATTAGGTATAAAATGTAAATTGTCCATTTTTTTTAAATTATTGTGAAGCACTTTTTTTTTTTTTTTATATAATTCATTTATTGTAGACTCTTTGATTTTTGTACTTAATAACTTACTTGAATGAATATTTATGATGTGGTCTCACATTTAATTCTAAAATTAAAAAATAAAACTCTTTAAGAATAAGTAATTTAAGACACATATGGCGTAAAGTTAGAACTCTAATTTGAAATTCTAATTTGAGTTTCTCTCAACTTCATTTATTATTATTATTATTATTATTATTATTGTAATATATATATATATATATATATATAGATTTGAATATTGATCATATATTCTTACTTGTTTATATGGCAGGACTCAAATTACAACTGGTGGATATCAATTCAAGGTTTTGTTGTGGGATATTATCCAAAAGAAATTGTTTTTAATTTGAACCAACCACAAGGAGTTGGATGGGGAGGGGCTGCCGTTGGTCGCCCAAATGGAAATAGCGCCCCACCCATGGGATCTGGAGAATTTTCAGATGGCAATAATGCATGTGAATTTTCAAATATCAAGTATAGAAATCAAGAAAACACAACTCTTACACCTCAATCACCCCATTACCAAATCATTACTGACAACCCCAAGTGCTATGACTTGACATATGATGGATATAAAAATCCGAAGTTTGTATTCTCCTTTAAATTTGGGGGGCCTGGTGGACCGTGTGCTAATTAAAATATTTTGCGCCAATTATTTGGCATGAATAAATTGGAAAGAATTTGATTTTGTAAACTTTTCAAATCCTAGCAAATATTTTTGAAAGTTTGAATTTGTGTTAAAACACAAGATCTTGTTCAGACCCCCAAATAAAAATTACGGCTAGATTGCTTTTACTCTTACTTAATTAAAGTGCGGAACAAGAGTAAATGAAGCGCAATAAACTGAAAACTACTTTAGTGCATAAACATGAACAACAAACAATAAAAGTAAAGCACAAGAGTAAGGGAAGAGAGATGCAATCACAACACCAAGACATATTATCGAAGATGAAACCGAAGAATTTGGCAAAAAACCTCTCCTCAACCCTCCAAGCTTCACTGGCTTCTTTTGGCAAATCCCCAAAACTTCCCAACCTCCAAAATACTCTCTACACTCTAAAAATGTGTGGGTTGTGTTTGGATACAAATTTCCTCCCAATGTATGATAATGGGAGAAGGAAGGAGACAAGGCTATAATGATTTCTCACTAAGGATAAGTAGCTCTCTCTCTAAAAGATGGATGTGTGTGTTGTAGAAAACCTATTTAGGGTTTTTCTCTCTAAATGATCTCTCATACTTTTGTGGGTAATGAGGGTATATATAATATGGGTGAAGGTAAGAAAGTTACTCTCAAAATCTTCCAGGCAGAACGTTTCGCGACTATTTCGCGGGAAGGCCTTACTCGCGAAATCGATAGCCTGGTATGTCTTCAGCTTCCAGCATGTGCTTCTCACGTGCCCTTTTAGCGGGATACTCTTCTCAAGAGTTAGTCGCAAAATTGTACTGATTCTTCATTTAATGCTTAATTCTTCACCAACTTAATACTAAACCCAATACAATAAAATCTCGCAAAATACAAGGAACAAAATAAAGCAATTACAACACTTTTTGTCATGGAATAAAGCCAACATAAAACATAGTTTTAAATCACAACTTTACACTTTTATATTGCAATCCTATTTTTATTTCTGCAAGTCATACAATTTTTTCATTTTTTTGTTGATAAGAAGTCATTCAATTTGTTTCTATGGGTGTCTCTCATTTTTGTTGTGTTTTGCCTTTCTTTGCTTTACTTGTTGGCTTTTCTTCTTCTTCTTTCTCTTTTTTTTTTTTTTTTTTTTTGGGGGGGGGATGTGGGATTTACCGTGTTCTCTTTTTTTCGTTGGAATGCCAAGATTTTCGGTTCTTTTAACTCTTTTTATACAAAGGAATTGAGCTTTTGTGGAACTTGGTATGTGGAACAATTGGCCCTCAATGGTTAATGCACATTTACAGTACTACAAACATTGGGCTTGCATTTTCTACAATTAAGGCCCGAATTCATTGGGTCTTGGGCTTTCTCCAAGCTTTATTGGTTTTGGGGCTTATGTTTTATGCTTCGTTGGAACTCTTCCTCAATCAAGCTTTAATCGAGAGTCAAACGAGCTTACATAAAGCTTTTAATCTGCATTGCATAAGATATTTGAAAAACATAATTATATAGCCACACCTATAGTGATTTACAAGAGGGCATATCTTTTCCACTTCATTTGCATATATTGAAGGCAAAGTAATACTATTACTATATAACAATTATGTTGTCTTTATGTGCCTAATTTCATCTTCATGGATTTTCTTAAGGTGGGTCATGACAGCAACAATGTTAAACTTATGTCAAATCTTACTCAATTTACATTTTAACAAAGAACAATTTTTTCTCTTGATTTCAAATCTATCGAACAATTATAAATTTGTAATTGACCAATAAACAAGCAAGAAAGTAATTAAAATGAATGGCTATGATATTAGAACTCGAGATTCTCTTTTAAAAAGTTAAAATAAATAAGGACAAACTAATTAAGAAACATAGCTTTGCTATGGTGCAAAAGAGACACTGCTTGAATCACATATTAGAAGCAACTTCATCAATTGAACACATAGTTGCATCACAAATTAGAAACAGCTTCATGCCTTCATCAATTGAATACATAACTGGATATTGTAAAAGATATTTTTCATTTGTTTCTTGAGTTATCAAAAAATAATAGAGCATATTCAAGAGGAGAACTCATTCACTAACAATATAAGTTCTGCAATTAAAATCATCTTGGTACCATTTTGAATGGTATGATCAAAGAAGGATGTTTAAGTACTATTCCCAAGTAAATATTTGCTTGATGTTTTTTTTTTTTCCTTCCAATTTTAGAGTTCCAGCAACTCCACCATTTGCTTTGGCATCATCACCCAAAAGACACCAAACAAACAAAACACCATTGTGTCTAAGACTCTAAATGTGTTCATGTACAAGAATCAGCTCAAGCAAGCCAACTTGAGTTCTTGGTGTTGCAACACATGCTTGGCATCCCTGAAAATGGCTGTTGGAATAAGGAAATGGTGCAAATTAAGATTCTGACAATCATTAAGGGCAACAAAGAGAGAAAAAGAGTAAAATAAAGGAAACTGCTATTGCCTAACAACACCTCCAACCCTCTACAGAAGCAACTATAGGCATTTTGCAATTTGTAGTTACAATGAAATTTAATTCTAAAAGTAAAGAGTTTGTTAATAATAGGATTTTATATAATAACCATAGAATGAATGAGCTTTTTCTGATTACTTCCACAAAAATAATGAGTTCATGAGACCCTGAGGGTCAAAGTTGGCGAATATACTTCCAATTGTGTTGATCACAAGATCTGATTGACCGATAGATCAAGCAAAAAAGAGAAATAGTCTGCTCGGACCAAAAATACAACAATGAATTCTCAGGTGCAAAACCCATAACCTAATGGCCTGTTTGGAAGTTTAGAGAGGGAGAAGAGTAGAGGGAATGAGAGTAGTGGGGAGGAGAGTAGAGGGGAATGATTATCCTCAACCTTATTTGGATGTTTTTAAAATTAGTAAGGGGGAAGAGAGTAATTAGCCCTTCTCCTTGTTTGGATGTTTTAAAAATTAGAAGGGAGAGGAGAAAAAATTATTTAAATAGACAAATTTACCCCTATTTGAAAATAAACTTGTAACATTGGTCTATAATTAATTTGTTAGATTAAATAATTATTTAATCAACATTCTCATTCCATCAAATACTACTAATAAAAGTAAAAAAAAAAATTTAAAAATTAAATACCACTAATTAATTAGGTGTTTTTTAAGAGAGAGAATAGAGCTTCACCGCCGCCGACGAAGGCTATGCTTCTTACTTCAGCTTCCCATCCAGAGGATTTCCAGCTGACGGTGACGTAGCCGTCGACCACGCCTCCGCATAGCCTGAGATCTACGGATTCGATGATCCAAACCCTGGCTACTTCCAATCTCCGTTCAACCCGATCCACGTGGATAATGGAAATGGAACGAGAACGGATATGGTGGTTTCACTGAAAACAGCATCGGCATCGGCATCGATGACGGCGTTTTTAGCTCTGACGGTTCGGTGCTTCCACCACCGACCGAAATGGAGCCATAGGAAGGTTTTGCTCTTTATGAAAGGAGGCGATGAGCATTTCAGTCCTCTTGATTTATCATTTATTTATTTTTGTGAGACTTGAATTCTCTGATTGTTGATTTTTCCAGATCTAATTTGTATTTTGTTGCAATCTGCTTAGATTTGTAAATTTTTTTTTCATTTGCCTTAAATTTTCTCAGGAAACAAACAAAGATTATTTATATAATAGGTAATTTTATTAATTTAGAAAGGGTAGATTGGAGAATTCATTTAGTCAATAATTTATCTACTCTACTCTTTCTCCAAATCTCTCTAATTTGGAGGAATTAAAAATGAGGGGTTAAAGGTAGTTGAAACTCCTCCAAGGGCCCCCCCCCCCCCCTCCTTCCTTAAAAAACTTCCAAACAAGGTAATTAAATTAATCTCCTTCCCTTTACTCTACTCCCCCTCCTTTTTTTAACATCCAAACAGGCCATAAATTCTACATTAATTTCTATAATTCAACTGTACTTGTAGTTCCCTAAGCTTTCCTTTGGTAAAAAGCTTCTAAAATTTTTTTGTCTCTATGAGCCTTTGATTGAGATTAAGGGCCCGTAATTTGAATTGAGGGGGAAGGGAATGGGAGTAGAGTAAAGTTTGCTGAAAATAGGTCAATTATACTCTACTTTACTCTACTCCCTCTCAATCCAAATGGACCATAAAAGCTCCCACTCTTTGGTGCTAAGTAGATAATTTTCAGGATTTTTATAATAAAAAAATGTCAAATTTCATTTTGATACATGATTGAGGTTTTTTTTTTTAGAAACCAAACCATAAGCCTGTCAAGTATTATTGTTCAATGATTTGTGAACATCAAATAAAAAATAATAGTCATTTTGATACATTATTAATTGAGTTAAAATGTATTAAAAAATAATAGTTATTTTGTACATGTCTATTCTTTTGTTTATATTTATTAATACTGAAAAATGCTAGATTGTATTTTCATATATTAATTTAGTTTTGCATGCTAGGTTAATTACTTTTATTCTTTAATTGTAATTTTATTTTGGTTCAGACTTTGGCTCCGATGAAAATGAAAAACCTTATTCTGTCCCTTGTTCTTTGAGGAGAACATGGACTTGAGTCGCCCTTCCCACTTATATAAAGGGGGAGAAAAGAAAGAATGTCTTTTTAACATAAATGAAATTATTTGATTCAAGGAGACTAGGCCCATAATGGGTGTTTATTGATTTTATTTTTTATTTTTTTAAATAATTTGATGCTTACAACGGTGAGGGGAAATTTAAAGTTTTGAATCTTGGATGCCTCTGTTAGTAACACCAGAAAGTGCCAACACGTTGAATTTTAGAACTGTCTAATTAATTTAGGTAAAAATGTGAAACTTTTCGTGGCTTTGTTATTATGTTTGTTTGTTTTTGTTGAAACGAGACTTTATTATTTGTTTAGAAAGAATAGCTATCATGCTTTAAGTGAAGTTTGGACTTTGGACAGATCTATCTAACCCCTAGACTTATAACACAGGTTGCTCGTGTTGTTTTTATCAACTCGAATTTTGAAGGTTGACAACTTGACTGGCCAACTGCTACCCTCTAATGATGCAACCATACGCATTTAAACATTGTTTTTCATTCAAGGTAAGCTAACCACAAAACAATTGAATATGGTCTGGTGGGAAAATATGAGAATTTCGTATATTTTCACTATTTTCCTCTTTCTTTAGGGAAGTGGAAATTAAGAAATGAGTTGAAAATTTCCATATTTGGCAACCTTTCCTGTATTACAGACAATTTATGGAAGGTTGAGTGTATCCAACTGGACAAAATTGGCCAATGCCCTTTTTGCCCAAATTATATAGCCTTATGCCATTCTTTCTAAACTAATTAGGAAAATACCCCTCTTTTGTAACTCGATTTTCTCAAAATCGAGTATAAAAAAAAAATTTCTAGAGGCCTATAATGGCGTTTTAAGGAGCCTATAGTGACGTTTTAAGGACCTATAGTGGCGTTTTGGAATTCGATCTCCATGGAATCAAGTTATAGGCAATTTTTTTTAGCTATAACTCGAGTTCATAGAGGCCGAGTTCCAAAACATCACTATAGGTCCTTAAAACGTTACTATAGGCTCTTTAAAAATGACACTATAGGGCTTAACTCAATTTTGAGTTAATCGAGTTTTAAAAGAGAGGCATTTCTCTAATTAGTTTGGGAATATGAGGCATAAGGTTATATAATTTGGGTGAAAAGGGCATTGGCCAATTTTGTCCGTATCCAACTAATAGACCCAATTTAGGACTGAATTAAAATATAAAGCTAAACTTTTTAAGGTGGAACACTAAAAACATTATATAACTTCTGTAGGGTCCAAATTTGATGGGCCAAGCACAAACCCTGCAGGCCGGTAGCCCAATGAACCCCGAACAATAAATTTGTAGAGAATAGGTTAAACAACTGGGCTGGGTATGGACTTAGCAACGATACAAATAGACAAAAAAAAAAAAGATAAGATGTTGTTCAGACTAGTATTCAGTGAGAATCCTCTTGAATCCGAAGAGAATTAATGTCTTTCCGCCAAAAAGAAAAAGTCCCATTTCTTCAGAGGCCTATTCCATTTATATATGCTCCTTCCTCTTCATCTTCACCATCCACTTGTTCTTCATCTAAGCACCCACTTGAGTACTTGTCACATCAGATGCTTGCTTTAGTCTGCCGTGAGTGGTAGTAGCTGAGACTGTACTATTCAGGTGTCTTCTCCACATAAATGCGGCCAGGAAAGTTGTTGCAGTGCATTAAATGCGGTGGTGACAGCTTTTCCTCTAAGATATTTTATGTTATTCTTGTCCTTAGGCGTGCCCAGAGTTCGTTCTTTGCCGTGGAAGCAGTTGGGAAGGTCGTTCAGGTCTTCAGTACATTTGATTGGTCAAGTTCTCCAGTGATCCGATGAGGGAATCTTTTCGGACCAACAGTATTGTCTTCGGACGTATCCACCATTACTTTTCAAAGGCATTTCCACAAAACGGGCTCAACCCTGATCCCTCTTACCTCTTTAGTCAAATAATGACATTCAAATTGGGCCCCAAGACCAATTTGTAGCGTTGGGCTTTCACACCCACAATAGCCCCTCAAAATTCCAATTTTTCCCTCACATCCGAAGGGAAAAAATGGGATTTTGATCTTTCGTGAAATAAAAACTTTGCAAATGTTGAATTTCTAAATCCACACGTGTACGCGCATGAATTTAGGCGCTTCATTATTGCCGCTGTTGTTGCACCGTTTCTAAGGCGCCATTAATTGCTCCAGGCGGCGTCTTGTCTATGGAATCCAACGGTAGGCTACAGATCCAACGGACGCCATTTTTCTAAAAATTTGGGCAGGATAAATCCCCCCACTTTGCCCCCTGCCTCTATATAAGGCCCCAGAGGGGGTTATTTTCCCTTTCACTTTGCAAATTCCAGACTTCTCAGCGAACTCAAGCGAACTCAAGCATTCACACTCACAAAGCCTCCCCTGTCATCAACTCCAACTTGCCCCAAAATTAGCTACGATCTTCCTACGAAACTAAAGACCATTCTTCAATTCGATTCCACGTAAGTTCCTCGCTTGAGATTTTCGTATTCTTTTCAGTTTGCCTCTTCGGCCTTTGGATAGTCACTCCCCAACCACCGTTTTGTATTATTCGTCTTTATCTTAACTGAAAATGGGTAGGTTTGAATATCTGGTGGATAGTCCTTCCCAGATAGAGAAGTTTAGGGCGACGTATCGCATTCCCCAGGACGTGGGCTTGAGATATTGTTCTTCGGAAGGGTTACTAACAAACTGAGAGGTGGGCGAAGTCGCAATCTCTATCATCGCCTTCCTAGAAGGAGGGATGACAATCCCCATGGGTCAGGTCACTAGAGATTATCTCCTAAACCATAGACTTTGCCCTGAGCAGTGTGCACTTAACGTGTTTAGAATCTTAGGGGCAGTTGACGACCTGAACCAACATCTAGGGTTGGGGCTCACCTGGCTTGACGTGGTACACATGTACGAGTGCCATACCAAACAAGGGTCCGGATACTATCTTAGATCCCGATCCGATGAAGTCAGACTCCTCTCTTGCCTTCCCAAGTCTAATAAAGGGATGAAAGACGACTATCTTATCGTCTCGGGCGCGTGGCATGACGGGTTTCGTTGCCCCACCAAGCCAGAAGAGCCAGGTGGGATATCCCATACTTAGGTTCCCCAACACTAGACTTAGGGTTTTTGTTTTCAATAATCCGGCCTTCTCTATCACGTTTCAAGTTTCCTGATAGTTTCATTTTGATGTTTACAGATAGGAATCACGTTGCTCCTCGGCTGAGCCTTACAAACTTCGCAGCACTCAATTTCCTTCTTCGGTCGAAAATTTTTGCAAGCGAAGACGGTTAGCTTAGGTCCGTGCCTCTTATCCTCGGCTATACCCCAATATCAAAGGATTTTTAGCCAATCGGCAACGCGATAACGCTCGGAGACCACCACCTTAACCGCATTGACGTTGCTCGGAAGGATTTCTTGGCTCCATTTGACCTCGCTCCTGTGTCACACCCCAACCCACAGGGCATTCCGCTGCTCGTCCAGCCTGTTCAGCAGGTCCCTCTTCAGCCGGCAGCAGAGGGAGAAAAAGTTGCTTCTTCAACCCCTTCACTCGACGCGCAGATAGACCAATTTAGATTCGAAAGGGAAATTTCAGAAGAGGTTCAGATTCTAGACGTCGACGAGGGGATCGATAGGCAATCGGTTGTTCTCCCACAGAGAATTAACGTGTCAGACTATTCCTCCGACGAAGACATGCAGAGTCTGGCCGACCTGATGAAGAGCCAAAGGTCGAAGGCCCCGGCTAAGGGCACTGGTACCTCTCAGCCAACGGTGGCTCTTCCTCCGCCTCCTCCTCCTCCTCAAGTCCCCTCAGATCCCAGCTTGAAGCCAATGCCGGATCTAAAGAAGAAAAGGGTCGCGACTGAAACTGAACACACGGAGGTTGCGCCTCCGAAGGGGCCTAAGCAACAGAAGGTGACCCATGATACAAGGGGTAAAAGGGTTTCATCCACCGAGAGTAGGGTTGACCCTGTGGCCGCAGATGTACGCCGAGGGGCTCGGACATGGTCCCCCAAGTTGACGTTGGATGGTGCAGCCATCCCATACGACGCTTCCCTCAGGAACTATGGTGGAGGGAAAGCCAGCTACATTGCAGAGGCGTTAGAGCAACCTCTGCTCCTTCCAAAGGACATGGAGTCCTACAGGCACTTCAGCTAGCAGGAGCTCTTTCTATCCCTAAAAAGGGATTTAGCCATGGTAAGAGAGCTAACCTCTCCTCTCAACGTTTTTCCTGTGGTCACCACTAAAAGAGAATTTTTAACCTGTTGCGCAGATTACTCAGCAAGTATATGTGGCTGAGGAGTGGAATAAGAAAGCCCACATCCAAGTCCAAGCGGAGATCCACACTCGGACGGAGGCCGAGAAGGCATTGGGCAGCTTAAAAGACGACTGTGAGCGCGTCTCTGAATAGCTGAAGCAGGAGGCCAGGGAGAGAAAAAGCCTGGAGGCGGGCCTCAAGAATGCTCAACAGCAGGCCGAAGACCAACGCCAAAAACTGTACACTACTAAGATCAACCTGGAAACCGAGAGAGTGTTGGTGAAGGAACTTCGAGCCGAGCTTGACAAAGCCAAGGATTCTGCTAAATTGGCCAAAGCGGACACTCAACTGGCCAAGGAAGCATTTGAGGCTGAGAAACAAGCTGCTTACATGCTGGGGGTGCAGGAGACCCAAGCGAGGCTAACCGAGGAGTTTGCAAAAGTCTGCAGGGAGTACTGTGACATCACATGCGGCAAAGGCCTTGATACGGCTAGAGTCCCCCCAGAGTCTGCCCTAAGGCAGTCTAGGAGTGTCTACTACCACCCTGATATCTGCGACCTGCCAGATACCTTGGAAGCCTCTTCGGTCGGTCCAAATCTTCTAGATCCAGCTGAGGCAAGCCACGCTCCTGTTCAGACTGGGGATGCGGGTGATCCGCCAAAGACTGACCCAGTGCCTCAGAAGAAGGCTTAGGTGTTTAGGGGATATATGTTTTGTACTTGTAATTGCTAAGACACCATTCTTCTTTGCTTTGTAACGAAGTTATTTTCCTTTTATCAATGAAATGGCTTATTTTTTATCTTTATTGTTATCGTGGTATATGTCAGGATGCATCATAACAATAGCTTGACAAATGAGAAACAACTGATGCCATGACTTTGATTTAGACAATGCGAAGTAGGCCATAAGATAATAACGACTGCATTGGAATGTTAGTTTACGAAAGTAACTTGGTTAGAGAACTGTTGATACAATTGAGTTTGAATAACAATACTTGGGGAGATTGTAAACCTAACCGCCATAGCATGTTCACGAAATAACATTTAAGAAAAACTGTTCGTAAGGGAGTTAGTAAAGGAGTGTTAACTAACTCAAATCGTCTGGTCCGAGGACTACAGGCATGTTTGAATTTAAATTTAAACACTTATGAGAATCGTAAATGAGTGTTAACTAACCCAAATCATCTGGTCCGAGGACTACAGGCATGATTGAATTTAAGTTTAAACACTTAGAAGAATCGTAAATGAGTGTTAACTAACCCAAATCATCTGGTCCGAGGACTACAGGCATGATTGAATTTAAGTTTAAACACTTAGGAGAATCGTAAATGAGTATTAACTAACCCAAATCATCTGGTCCGAGGACTACAGGCATGATTGAATTTAAGTTTAAACACTTTGGAGAATCGTAAATGAGTGTTAACTAACCCAAATCATCTGGTCCGAGGACTACAGACATGATTGAATTTAAATTTAAACACTTAGGAGAATCGTAAATGAGTGTTAACTAACCCAAATCATCTGGTTCGAAGACTACAGGCATGATTGAATTTAAGTTTAAACACTTAGGAGAATCGTAAATGAGTGTTAACTAACCTAAATCATCTGGTCCGAGGACTACAGGCATGATTGAATTTAAGTTTAAACACTTTGGAGAATCGTAAATGAGTGTTAACTAACCCAAATCATCTGGTCCGAGGACTACAGGCATGATTGAATTTAAATTTAAACACTTAGAAGAATCGTAAATGAGTATTAACTAACTCAAATCATCTGGTCCGAGGACTACAGGCATGATTGAATTTAAGTTTAAACACTTAGGAGAATCGTAAATGAGTGTTAACTAACCCAAATCATCTGGTCCGAGGACTACAGGCATGATTAAGTTTATGTTTAAACACTTTGGAGAATCGTAAATGAGTGTTAACTAACCCAAATCATCTGGTCCGAGGACTACAGGCATGTTTGAATTTAAGTTTAAACACTTAGGAGAATTCTTAGCATAACAAAATTGTATCATGACTGAAAGGAGAGTTCACTTAATAGTAATACCTTTTGAGGTTATTTACATTCCAGGACCAGGGTACTACATTATTATCCAGATCTTCTAAGAAGTATGCTCCAATGCCAGCCCTTGAAGTGATGCGGTATGGTCCTTCCCAATTTGGTCCTAGTTTTCCCCAAGCTGGATTCTTGGCTGTACCTACGACTTTCCTCAACACCAGATCACCAGGCTCTAAGGGTCTCAGCCTTACGTTGGCATCGTAGCCCTGCTTGAGCTTTTGTTGGTAATGTGCCAGTTGAACCATTGCATTTTCCCTCCGTTCTTCAATTAGATCCAAACTCTTTTCCAGCTGCCTATCATTGCTGATCGGATTAAAAGAGCTAGTCCTGTATGTTGGGAACCCAGTTTTCAGAGGTATAACAGTTTCAGCCCCATAGGTCATTGAAAAGGGGGTCTCCCAGTAGACTTGCGAGGCGTAGTTCTGTATGCCCACAATACGTGAGGCAATTCCTCCACCCATCTACCCTTCGCATCGTCCAGCCTTTTCTTTAGTCCGTTAACTATGACTTTATTAACAGCTTCTGCTTGCCCATTTCCCTAGGGATAAGCAGGGGTGGAGTATCTATTTGTGATTCCCAGCTCGCTACAATAACCCCTAAAAGCTTTGCTATCAAACTGGAGCCCATTGTCCGAGATGAGGGTATGAGGGACCCCAAACCGAGTAACGATATTTTTCTAGATGAATTTCTTCACATCTACGTCCCTGATATTTGCTAGAGATTCAGTTTCGACCCATTTGGTGAAGTAGTCTGTTCCGACTAGAAGACATTTCTTGTTTCCTGCTACCTTAAGAAATGGGCCTACGATATCCAATCCCCATTGAGCGAAAGGCCATGGACTGGATAGTGGATTAAGGGTGCCACCTGGCTGATGTATGTTCGGCGCAAACCGCTGGTATTGGTCACATTTTTTAACATATTCGTGGGCCTCTTTCTGCATATTCGGCCACCAATAACCCTGAGTAATGGCTCGGTGAGCTAAGGATCTACCTCCAGTGTGGCTCCCACATATCCCTTCATGCAATTCTTCTAGTAGTGATTCAGCCGCTTCAGGATGTATGCACAATAAGTATGGACCTGAATAGGAACGTTTATACAGTTTGTGGTCCTCAGACAACCAGAACCTAGTAGCTTTCCTCCGTACTTTGTCTGCTTCTCCTTTTTCTTCGGGAAATACATCATCCTTCAAGAACTTGATGATAGGATCCATCCAGCACCGGCCAGCCGTAATACAATGAACCTAGACTGCTTCTTTTCTTAATTCCGTGGGTCTCTGCATTTCCTCAATGAGGATAACCCTTTGTAGTTCCTGTGCCGAAGAGGTAGCGAGTGTGGCCAAAGAATCGGCATGTGTGTTGCCACTTCTGAGGACGTGTCGTAGGTTAAAAGATTCAAACTCTGACTGCAGGGATTTAGCCTGGCTCAAATATCCTTGCATCCTTTCGTCTTTCGCCTCAAATTCTCCCTGCACTTGGCCGATGATTAATCTTGAGTCCGAGAACATTTCAACTGACTTTCCTCCCATCCTTCGTACCATCTTCATCCCCATCAATAAAGCCTCATACTCTGCCTCATTATTCGTCGCTGAGAAATTCAGCCTTAATGCCTTTTCAATGACAATTCTCTCGGGGGATATCAGCATTAGCCCCACTCCTGAACCTCTCTGATTCGATGCACCATCCACGTATACTTCCCAGGGCAAGGGGTTCCGTAGAGAAACCACGCCGACAGACCTCCCATCCAGGCCCAGTGTTGGCGTTACTTCTTCTAAATAGGGCTCCGTGAACTCAGCGACTAAGTCCGCAAGGACCTGACCTTTCACTGATGTGCAAGGCATGTACTTGATATCAAAAGCCCCCAGGATCATCCCCCACTTTGCAATCCTTCCAGTGTAGTCGGCACTTTGGAGTATGACCCTGAGTGGGAGCTGGGTTAGGACTATAATGGTGTGGGCCTGAAAATAATGAGGCAACTTCTTCGTACCCAGCACTACAGCCAGGATGGCTTTTTCCAGTGGCAAATAACGAACTTCAGCTTCTTGCAACGATTTACTTACGTAGTAGACTGGTTTTTGCACACCACAGTCTGTTCGGATCAACACCAAACTTATAGCATTAGGAGCTACAGCGATGTAAGCAAACAAAACCTTATCTGGCTCAGGACTGGACATGATTAGAGGTCGGGCCAGGTAGTCTTTGAGTTGCTGAAAAGCAACAGTGCATTCCTCAGTCCATTCGAAACCCTTCCATTTGTTGATCAGTGAGAAAAAAGGCCTACATCTGTCTGCTGATCTGGAAATGAACCTATTGAGGGCAGCGGTCATTCCTGTCAGCTTCTGGATTTCCTTAGGGTTCTGGGAAGCTCGTAAGTTGTTGATGGCCTTTATCTGATCGGGGTTAACTTCAATCCCCCTGTGTGTCACCATATATCCCAAGAACTTGCCTAATCCCACACCAAACGAACACTTGGATACGTTCAAGCGTAATCTGTGTCCCCTCAAAGTTTCAAAAACATCTCTGAGGTCCCCAATGTGCCCAGCAACAACCTTGCTTTTTACCACCATGTCATTAATATAAACCTCCATGCTTTTACCCAACTGCGGCTTAAACATTCTGGTCATCGTCCTTTGATAGGTAGCCCCTGCGTTTTTCAGGCCGAACGACATCACCTTGTAGTGGTAATTCCCCACAGGGGTCACAAAAGCTATTTTCTCCTGATCAGCGAGAGCTAGTGGTATCTGATGGTAACCTTGAAATGCGTCCAAGAAACTCATCCGAGGATGTCCAACGGTAGCATCCACCAGTTGGTCTATCTTCAGCATTGGAAACGGATCCTTCGGACAAGCCCTATTAAGGTCAGTGAAATCCACGCACACTCGCCATTTTCCGTTTTTCTTCTTTACCACCACCGTGTTAGCCAGCCATTCGGGGTAAAAGATTTCCTTAATAGCCCCTGCCTGCTTGAGTTTCATCACTTCTTCCCTGACCGCATCCGCGTGTTCCTTTGATGGACGCCGGAGCGGTTGTTTTTTGGGGATAATGGTGGGATTAACGTTCAGATGGTGGCAAATAAACTCTGGGCTTACTCGTGGGGCCTCTGCAGAGTCCCATGCAAATACATCAACGTTGGCTCTGAGAAACTCTATCAGCTCTTCCTTCTCTTGAGGAGGCAGCATGGATCCAACTTGAAAGAACTTCTCTGGGTCGTTATCAACGACTATCCTTATCAAGCTTTCACACTCTGCCCCTTCAGCCATGGTTTCGGCGTCCTGCGCCGAGGGTTTTAATTGCTATAAACTCTCCTCGTTACGGTCCGAGGACTCAGCTTGTGGTTTGTGCTGGATAGCTGCCACTAGACATTGTCTGGACATAGATTGATCTCCTCGGATTTCCTCTACTCTCCCTTCAAACAGATATTTAACCTTCTGATGAAGAGTGGAGGATACGGCCCCGAGGGTATGAAACCAAGGTCTAGCCACAATAGCAGTGTAGGGTGAGTAGGCATCCACCACTATAAAATCTACTTCAACCGTCTTAGATTCGGTTTGCACAGGTAGTCTGATCTGGCCCTTCGGGATGACCACTTTGCCATCAAAACTCACCAAAGAGGAACTGTAGGGCGTTAAGTCTTCGGGAGATAAGTTCAGCCCCTTATAAAAGTCTGGGTATATTATTTCCGCTGCACTGCCCTGATCTACCATTACCCTCTTCACATCGTATCCACCTATTCTGAGAGTAACCACCAAAGCATTATCATGCGGCTATATAGTACCGATTTTATCCTCATCCGAAAAACCCAGAACTGGTTGAGCCTCCATCCTAGGTCTCTTCGGCTCTCTGTGAATACTTTTCGAGGGCATCCGAGCCACTGATAGTATTCTAGATGGGCAAGACCCTGTCCTTCCTAGTGCGGCAAAGATAACATTGATCGTGCCCAAGGGGGGTTTTGCAGAATCATCCCTCCGAGGCCTTGCGTTTGCCTGGTTTCCCTGACCATATGAGTGGTGTAAAAGTTGCTTTAACCTTCCCTCGCTGACAAGCTGATCCAGATAGTCCCACAGGCTCCTGCAATCCTCAGTAGTATGCCCATGGTCAAGATAATATTGACAGTAGAGGTTGTGGTTGCGCCTTTCAGGGCTTCTGACCATTTTGTTCGGCCTCTTGAAGAAAGGCTCATTCTTGATTCTCTCCAGAACTTGGTGCACGGGCTCGCGAAACACAACATTGACTGTCTGAAAATTCGCTGAACCCTGTCCAACCCAATCCTTTCTCTGCCTGTTATGGTTCTGTCGGTCCGATCTGAAATCCCTCCTCTCCTGAGGGATAACCTTATCCTTTCCCTTACCTTGCTGCTGGTCTTCTTCAACTCTTTTGTACTTATCAATCCTGTCCATCAACTGGCGTATACTGGTAGCAGGTTTGGTCGTTAGGGACGTCCTCAAGAGATGTTCAATGGGGAGGCCTAGCTTAAAAGAGCTGATGGCCACCAAGTCGCAGTCTTCCTCCATCTCATTATACGTTTCCCAAAACTTATTTGAATATGACTTCAAAGTTTCACCCTCTCTTATGCTGACGGACAATAGGGAGGCCATGGATTGCGGAACCCTTCGGCATGTGACAAAACGCGAACCAAATGCCTGAGTTAGCTCTTGGAAAGAGCTTATAGAGTTTGCTTTCAGACTATCAAACCATCTCATGGCTATCGGTCCCAAGCTAGATGGGAAGACCTTGCACATTCGGGCTTCGTCCCTAGAATGGACGGCCATCCTCTAGTTGAAATGGCTCACATGTTCCACTGGGTCTGTCCGGCCGTTGTAGATGGTGAATGTAGGCTGGTGAAAACGTCAAGGAAGTCTAGCATTCTCGATGTTACATGTAAAGGGAGATCTGGAAATCTGATCTAGGGCTTTACTCATAGCGTCGTTCCCTACGCCCCTGGGTAAGGGGCTCCGAGGGTTCCTCTTATGATGACGCATTTCCTCATAGGTAAAGGATTCACTGACTGGCGTTCGAAATTTCTGCTTGTAGACAACGTCCTGTTCGTCCTCAGAATCTTCATCAGAGTACGAGGGACTGCGCTTCCTCTTTGCATGGCGCAACTCCCTCTTTAGCCTATCAATTTCTTTCTGCATGCTTTGGTTTTTCTCTGCATGGGACATGTGACTCTCTCCATGCGATTGGTTTCGATCATTACGTGCGGTATGTACGCTACCCTCACGATCCTGCCTCCGTTCCATATTAAGAAAAGGATCGGTGTACTGAGATGACCTGGACTCCGCTGGTCGTTGTCTCGGTTCAGCCATTGATGAGGTGTTGCTTCCACCTTTGCTCAAACTGTTCCCCACAAACGGCGCCAATTGTAGGGTCCAAATTTGATGGGCCAAGCACAAACCCTGCAGGCTGGTAGCCCAATGAACCCCGAACAATAAATTTGTAGAGAATGGGTTAAACAACTGGGCTGGGTATGGATTTAGCAACGATACAAATAGACAAAAAAAAAAAAAAGATAAGATGTTGTTCTGACTAGTATTCAGTGAGAATCCTCTTGAATCCGAAGAGAATTAATGTCTTTCCGCCAAAAAGAAAAAGTCCCCTTTCTTCAGAGGCCTATTCCATTTATATACGCTCCTTCCTCCTCATCTTCACCGTCCACTTGTTCTTCATTTAAGCACCCACTTGAGTACTTGTCACATCAGATACTTTCTTTAGTCTGCCGTGAGTGGTAGTAGCTGAGACTGTACTGTTCAGGTGTCTTTTCCACATAAATGCAGCCAGGAAAGTTGTTGCAGTGCATTAAATGTAGTGGTGGCAGCTTTTCCTCTAAGATATTTTATGTTATTCTTGTCCTTAGGCATGCCCAGAGTTCGTTCTTTGCCGTGGAAGTAGCTGGGAAGGTCGTTCAGGTCTTCAGTACATTTGATTGGTCAAGTTCTCCAGTGATCCGATGAGGGAATCTTTTCGGACCAACAGTATTGTCTTCGGACGTATCCACCGTTACTTTTCAAAGGCATTTCCACAAAACGGGCTCAACCCTGATCCCTCTTACCTCTTCGGTCAAATAATGACATTCAAATTGGGCCCCAAGACCAATTCGTAGCGTTGGGCTTTCACACCCACAACTTCAATATATATTTTACTTTTTGGAATTTTTACAAATACATGAAACCTTTGGATTTTTAAGTTAATGTCAATTTAATCTGGTTTTTGAACTTTTAATTTAAATTAAACAATTAATCCTTTACACATAAGGTGTGGACAAATAGTCATTTGTGACAATTTTCCATTGAAGTAAATAATTTAATTACATAATACATGATAATAATGATATTTTAAAATTATTAATAGTTTGATAAAATCATATGCTCATTACATGATATTTATAAAAATCCCTTACTTTTTTGTTAGCGTATATTCATGAATTAATTAAATGGCATAAAAGTGTTGTATAATATGCCTCTCGTTACTAATAATAATAATAATAACAATAATTATTAGAATTAACAAGATGAGAGTATAGATTAAAAAAAAAAAAAAAAAGTAGCATAACAAATCAGATTTTGCAACTCGTCTCTTGGTGTCAATTTTCTTTCATCCAAAGGAATATCAATTTGAAGGTCCAAAGAAACCAACAAAGCCCAACTCGTTTCTCACGTATATATTAATTTATTAAATGCAAATTGCAATGCAGTAGACATGCACTGTTTTAAATATTAGAATCAACAAAAAACGAATAATAGTAATAAAAATTGAATGCTGAGATATGCATGGACAATTCAAATCTTGAAACGATCATACCTGACAAACCCAGATTTAGATTTGTCTTAGTCAGACTTTGTAATAAGTTCTTATCCAGTTAATAGTTATCCCCCTCTCGGAGGGGAAAAGAAAAATGTAACCCACATATAAATTATAATTACATTTTAAGAATGCAGGGAAAACACTTTTTATTGTATATTTAAAAAATATAACTACATTTTATGAATGTAGGGAAAACATTTTTTATTGTATATTTAAAAAATATTATGAACGTAATATTTTTAAAAAACAATTAAATTCTCTTTTTTATTAGCGGGGTTTGTTGTCATCAATCAAGCATTACCATGCATTTAGCCTAAGATTTAGGGTCCGATAAGAGGGATAATGTTAATTTTTTGGTGTTTCATTATAAAAGATAAAAAAATTTAAAGGATAAATAATTGTATTCTTCATCCTTTGTTGGACAGGTAGCTCTTTCTTTTTCTTTTTTTTTTTTTCTTTTTTAGGAGAAACGCAGGTAGCATTAAAAGATGAGAGAAAAGTAAGTACGTAAGTCGCATGTTAAGTTGCTATATAATATTGTTACAATTACAAGCTTTTCGATTGCTCAACTGCTTTTGGGTAGATCTGTTGCCTAAGCCAAGTAGTAAAGAATAAGATATCTAATATTCAACTACTCCCTTACAGATATTGCAATACAATTACAATGTGATTTGCAGGTGATCGTATGCATTCTTGAGAACTAGCCTACCTCAAATAAGTTCCAAGATATTCCATGTTATACATTTCATACTCTATCTGAAAATAGTCTTATTTATTATTAAAAAAAATTTATTGGGAATTAAAATGAATGTATTCATACTCGAATTATTCAAAAAATAAAATAAAACTGTGATAAACATAACATTTTGCAATATCTACTCCTATCATCTTAGTACATATGGCATAAGCACTTTGTGAGACAAGTGAAGAATGTAACTAGGATTTTACCTGTTTTTAACTTTTTTAATTATATATATATATATATATATTATACACACATATCAATAATTGTGGTGGAGGGGTTTGAACCCCAGATAATCCCGTTGAAAATACAACAAAAGAAAATATATCAACCAATTAAGCTGCAACATTTTTATCAATCTAACCACTATTTTACTTATTTAATTCACCTATTCAAAGTAACTTTTTATATACATATATACATTGATACACACACACAAATCAATAATTGAGATAGAGGAATTTGAACTCCAAATGTTCCTATTGAAAACATTCCAAAAAAATATTCCAACCAATTGAGTTGTAAAGTTCTTGTCAATCTAACCGTTATTTTACTTATTTAATTCAACTGTTCAAAGTAATTAGATGGTGAGACCTTGTGCTATTCTATTTCTGAAGTGCATTAATGCCTGATGCTACCACCATAATATGAATATAAATTAATTTAATAAATGACGCAATTAGAAGACTATATTCATCGATAAAGAATAGAGTAGAAATTTATTTGAACAAATCTGGGTGTAAGGTATCTCTTACAAGATCAAACACACTTCCATGTAATTTAAAAAAAAAAAAAAAAAAAAAAGTAAAACGCAATAAGCACAATCATGGCGATCATTATGAGAAAACAGGAACATAAGGGTGGTACGGCACCAAAATTCACACACTCCAAATACGCAATAGAAAGGGAAATTAATAACTCCAAATGTATACATTTTACTAATTCAAACTTTCTCGAGAAAATTATATATAATTGAAGATATTACATCTAAAATTTTCATCTGTTAATCTTTTAATTTTTTACCTTTAGCGAGAATCATCTAATAATGCCAAATATTCCTTCATTTCACAAGGAAAACAAGGGTAGCGCCTCCATAAATTCCCATGCAACTTGAACATCTTCAACACTTTATCCTTTGTTGAAGATCGGCCATCGATATGCAACAATGCCAAAAGCTTCTTCACGGATCCATAAACCAACATTTCCTCCAAAACTATATCAGTTGGGTGCAAGCTACAAATCAGCCACAAAATCTTCACCGCAATCTTTGTGGTGGTGTTGGAGACATGCAACATTTTCTTGGAGATTGCAGCTATGGCCATGCGATGTTCAACCAAGGCCTGCCTTCCTTCAGCACATTCACATAATCGTTTTAACAATACCAACACTTTCTCACATTTGGATGATTGATTCGAGTCTGGAAGAAGCTCGATAAGGACACAAACTGCGCCAGCTTCTATGGCTTTCAATCGGCTTTTCTTTGAACCTCCCAATATGTCTATTAGAACATCCAAGGCACGAGAACTTGCCTTGGTGCATATCTCATCGGAAACAAGCTCTAACAATGACTTGAAGAAATCTATACCTTGATCTTGAATAACAAAGTTCCAATCATAATTACTTTTTGACATCTTTTGGAATATGGTAATAGTGTATAGCCTGCCCTCAGCACTGCCTCTTTGAAGCATGATTGCCATGGACTTAATAGATTCTTGTTTGGATAACAATTCAAAGGTTCTTTCTTCCTCGGATAGAGGGAGTTGTTGCAACACTCCTAAGGCCTCCTCACAAGCTCTAAATGTAACAAAATCATGGCTCTCATAAAGAATTTGTACAATTATTTGGACTAGTACCTCGACTCCACTTGATAGAATAAAATCGGTATTTATAATCTCATCACCAATTTCAATAATTGATCGGAGTTTCTTCAAGGAACTTACCTTGAATGGCGACGACTCAATGGTTTTGAGGAGTGATAACATGTCATCATGCTTGACCGAAGGGCTTGGTGATGATGATGATGAGCAGGATTGAGAAGCTTTATTTTGATTTTGCCATGCAAGAATGAGCCTCTTGAGGTTGTGATTAGGAGTGACATCAAAATTCTTGATGCTTTGCATGGTAGCCGGGCAGGTCTTTTTCTTGTAAGTGAAGAACCATTTCTCAATGTTCTTTCTTTCATAGCTGAGGCCTGTGGCTATGGTGACAGGGTCTTTCATGAGCTCCATGGAAATGGGGCATAGGAAATCTGGAGGAACATCCATGGTTGGATCTTGTTAAAGGTTCAGGTAACAGAAGGTATCGCTAGGTTATATATGACGATGGTGGTGTTGAATATTGAAATCTCTAATCTTCTTTATATAAGGAACAAATCAAAGTCAAAGGACAATGAGTGCCTTTGCAAGCTGTTAAACATGGAAACCACAAGGAAAGCTCATGGAAATTTTCAAAATTGTTTTTTTGTTTGTTTGTTTGTTTTCTTTCTACTTTGTATAAATCTTAAAAACTCTCTCACTACCGCTTGATTACGCTATCTGTATTGGACGCAAGTATGTACATTGAATCATTGACACTGTATATTGCATTTTACCCCCCAAGAGTTTAGGTTTATTTCATTTAAATCCCTCGTATCAGATAACAGCAATTAGTCAAAGTCTACATGTATAGCTCATAAACACAAATGGATGGTTGTAACTTACTCAAAAAAGTATTGGCTGTACTGTTTTTTTGAGGGAAAAGTATTGGCTGTACTTGAATGAATTGTTGAACAAAAATTTATGTCATTAACAAGTTTGACTTGAAAATTTATGTGATTTTATTGCCAAGGATTACTTAATTAACATTAACATAATTTCCCACAACATGAGCTGGTTGTAATTTATTTCTTTGCAATTAAACCAAGCCAGGCTGGATGAGGTGATTTACTTACCCAGAAAATAAAAAGGTTGATTTACTTACCAAATACTAAAAAATTAAGGTTATTTACAATAAAGGCAGTGACAGATTTTTGTTGGTTGGAGAGATACTCTTCCATGTATATATAATTGTATGTAATAAATATGCAAATAGCCAACTCATTGACACCTATAGAATGAGATAGGCAGAATTTATTTTTATTTTAATTTTTTGCCAAAGAATATAGCTAGAATTTAAATAAAATGAGTTTTACTCATATGTAGGATTAATTTAAAATCTTAATAACTAGCACTCCATAATATGTCTGGACTCTAGAGTTTTTACTTATAATTAAATTTTTTGAGAAGAATATTATAATTATAATTATCATTTTTGATACATAATTATAATTATAATTATAATTAACTACGTATACGGCACATCATTTAATAGGCTTCATTTATAGGACAACTATGTAAGAAGGAATTCTCTAAATCGAAACTATATAAAATCATCTGGCTATATTTTTTTCTTACATAGTTTTTTTTTTTTTTTTTTTTTTAACCCTTTTCTCAAAATATTCATATGTCATTAGAACTGATTAAATTCATTTATTATTTAAAAAACAAAAACATGGAACAAGGTATTTCGCGCACTTGAGATGCATTAAAGGATTAAAAGGGTATATTCAAAGACATCCAAGTGGTGGGTTCAATTAACGGACTTTAGACGTACCATAAATTCGAAAGTTCCAAATTTCATTCACTAAACTATCAGTACATGAGATTTTCAGAATGTCTCATAAGGTTTTTTTTTAATACATGATAGAAATTCTACTCTACTCTAATCTAAGTATATATGTGTGCAAAACTCCCTCCAATAATGCACAGTAACAGATTGTCTCATAAATTGAAAATGAAATAATCGTGCAAAAACCTAAGACACATTTCATTTATATATATTTTGTAAATTTAATAATTATAGTTATGTAAAATGGTTAAAACTTTTGAAACATGGGGTTTAATTTAAAAATATGTTTAAATTATGGGTTTAAGATGTAAACTACATCATTATCAAATATATATATATATATATATATATAACCTACACTTTTTTTTTATAAAAAAAATATCATATACAAAGGGGTTTTAACTAGATAAACTACATGAATCATGGCGTATATTTGGTGGACGACAAAAATAGATGGAGTTCTAGGGACTTCAATTTGTAAACAGCCGACCGTTTTTGAAGGTTTGACTTTAAAAATAGGTAGCCCACTAATGTGAACAAATGAGATGAGATCTTAAGTTACGGACTGAAATGCATGGCTCATAATTTTTTGTTCAAAGTCCAAACTTTTTTTAGGTTTTTATTTTTATTTTTATTTTTATAATGAATGAAAATCGATTTTCAACACTTTCTAATATATTCAAACCCTACATATACAAAACATTGGCGAGGACTGCGAGGCATAATTATTTAATTTACATCTTATTATTTATTTGTAATATATAACATTTTGTGAACTGTTGAGCGGCCTTGTTGACTATCTCTCTCGCTCTCTCTCTCTCTCTCTCTCTCTCTCTCTCTCTCTCTCTCCAGGTGAGAAATCTGATTAAAAATTAATTAAGGAAATAGAAATGGAATTGATTATGATAGTTAGCTGAATAAATATTGATAAATTGAAGTGTGATGATCCCAATTAATATTTTATATATATACAAAGAAGTACTAGGGAGTTGATAACGATAAAGCTAATCTGCGGTGCCTAAAAACTGACTAGCTAGTTATTATAAAATGTAACAGAAACAAAGTCCATGGCCGACCTCATCTCATATTTATTTATATCTGCATTCATATTTGCAATTTTTTTTTTCTCTTAAAACAGGTGGGAGGGAAGTTTATTTAAAAAAAAAAAAAAAAAGTAAGAGAGAAGAATTTAAATCCAAAGTCTTCCAATGGGAAAAATTAAGCAATATATATTTTTTTACCATCACATGACCTTGAGTTGATGGTCATTTCGCAAGTATAAGTGCTTGTGAGATGTAGAGGCAAGAACCGAGATTCAAGTTTATTTTAAAAATAAAAAAAAAGTAAGAGAGAAGATTTTAAATCCAAAGTCTTCCAATGGGAAAAATTAAGCAATATTACTACCATCGCATGAGGTGTAGGGGACAAAAACTGAGATTCAAGTTTCCAATATA
Organism: Quercus glauca; assembly: GCA_023736055.1. Taxonomy (NCBI): domain Eukaryota; kingdom Viridiplantae; phylum Streptophyta; class Magnoliopsida; order Fagales; family Fagaceae; genus Quercus; species Quercus glauca. Next base: position 79,367,139 of record CM043318.1, on the reverse strand, counting down.
AAAATGCACTAGATACAAACTTTACACTATTCAATTTGAATTATATCATAATATTTTTGCAAAAAATATATATATCATGATATATGATCAGAATAATAATCATAATACTGCAATTGTATGCCTTTCATGGCACTAGTGCAAACACATACACATATATTGATAATTTGTCTAGCAGTGACGGCTACAGGATTATTTTTTAGAGGGTCAATAAGAAAAAAAATTATAAAAAATTTAAAATAAAAGAGAACTTGAATATATCGACATCACAAAAAATATTTAGTAAAAAAAAAAAAAAAAGACATCACAAAAAACAAAACCAAAAAAAAAAAAAAAAAACACGAAATACATAAAGTTTTACAATTGCTTAATTTCTATGATATTTCATATACTGAAATTGTTAAATGATTTCTTCATTATCAATCCTACGAGCCACATATTTTTCAATGTGCATAACCAAGCAATCATTCATCCATTGATCTCCCATTGATCCATTGGACTTATTAATTTTTTTTCCCATATTTTAAATCAAATTGGTTTGTTATTGAGGTTTTTTTTTTTTTTTTTTTTTTTTGTTTAAAAATGCTAGGATATTGTTAAGAGGATCATATTCAGACTTATTTTAATTGGGTTTAAAAAATCCATGATGAAGGTGTTCAAAATTTTATTTTAGGGAGGTCAATATATATATATATATATATATATATATATATATATATATATATAGGGTTGGGTTTAAGTTACACGTGGTGTAATTCTAAGCAATGTTACACTACTTAATATTTTTTAATTAGATGCAAATTTTGAAAAATCTACCATTAGATTACATTATCTTTATATATTCTCCATACTTGCAAATTTCAAGGTGATCAAAGATTAATAACTATGTCATCAATCAATTATTTAAATTCAAATTTTTTTAGTTTAAAATTATATATAAAAGATGAGTTTATGGATCAAATGGTAAATTACATTCAATTTGGCATAAAAATTGTCATGCATGTTAAGAACATATAGAACATGTAATTGTTGGATTTTCAAAATATAAATTTTATAACAAGTTATTGGGTTGTGTAACATTACTTATAGTTACACTAGGTGTAACTTGAACTCAACCCATATGTATATATATATATATATATGTGTGTGTGTGTGTGTGTGTGTTTTTTTTTTTTTTTTTTTTTTTTGTGGCCAGCAGGGGGTTCGAACCCCCTGGGCTCCAAGCGGAGCCGTCCATGTTGTCTAGTGTATGGCAAAGTATTGTGACAAATACATTTTTATATAGTATATCAATAATTCAAAATTTAGTCAAAATTGGTTTAGAGTTAAGTTATTTTTCTCCAATAAAAATTCTGATAAATGAAATCTAATTGGTTTCCAACTAACATGTATTATCACTCCAAATCAATGGATTGGTAGAAAATATGTAGTTTTACTTAGAAAATACCAAACATAATTTAGTAATAAATTTTTTAGTGTTAGGTTACTTTATTTTATATATGTGTATATATATATATATATATATATATATATATATATATAACTAAACTTTAATTGGTTTTACTTTTACCTTATATGTAATAAAAATCAAATTAAAAAAATTATGTTAGATTTCTACAACTACAAAGGTTAGACTATTTTGTAGTTGTATTCTGGTTATGTAATGTATTATAAACTCGGTTTAAGACATTAGTATTATTATATTTGTATGCGTTCTAAAAAGTATTACTATTTACTCCAAAAAAAAAAAAAAAAACCTTTAGGTAACAATATAAGAATGAGTTGACAAATTTAAAAGTCAAAAGAACTATATTATATATATATATATATATATATATATATATATATATATATGAACAAAGTCAAAACTTTCAAAAACTCATGTGGTAGCATATGAAAAAAGCCCTAAGAAAAGTCTAACATATCTATTTTACTATTATACTATTAGTCAATAACCTTTGCAATATATTGAAAACTTAAAAAATGAAATCAAAATCAAACAGTTCCCATAGTATTATTTTAGGAATTATTTTGAAAATTTGACTAGTTGAATAATATTGTGTACAATTAATTAATATGCAAATTAATAATTACTTGAAAAGATCACAAGGAGCTCAATAATATCATCCACTTTGAACAAGGGTGATGAGCACAAACTCGAAGAAATTGATTTGCTTGACTAACTCGTTCTAACCTAGAGTGTCACAATTGATTTCAATCAAGTGAGTAGTTGGTAGCAAGTCCAATAGTGTAAAAAAGATCGAGTTATTGATAGGTGACAGCCAGCTTTATTCATCTATCTCTTGAGGTAGCACATGAAAAAAACCCTAAGAAAATTCTAACATATCTATTTTACTATTATACTATCAGTCAATAACCTTTGCAATATATTTAAAACTTAAAAAAAAGAAATCAAAATCAAACAGTTCCCATAGTATTAATTTAGGAATTATGTTGAAAATTTGACTAGTTGAATAATATTGTGTACAATTAATTAATATGTAAATTAATAATTACTTGATAAGATCACGAGGAACTCAATAATATCATTCACTTTGAATAAGGGTGATGAGCACAAACTCGAAGAAATTGATTTGCTCGACTAACTCGTTCTGACCTAAAGCGTCACGATTGATTTCAATCAAGCGAGTAGTTGGCAGCAAGTCCAATAGTGTAAAAAAGATCTAGTTATTGGTAGATGACGGCCAGCTTTATTCATCTATCTCTTGAATAATCCAATCAAACCCACTAAACCCCTCGCCTTTCACTAGATCTACCTTTGCCTCTGTAGATCCAATCCTCTATATTCGATGATGGAGGCCATAGTTGACATTAGGCCATCGTCGCCTTGTCAACAAGTCACTAGATGAACGAATCACATTGCCATTATTTACCTACCTCAGTTATCTTTGTTGAAGAGTCTCCCATGTACTCGACAATTCTGAAATTTGGTTAGAAATTGTAGCATTCCCAATCCACAACAGATTGTGTTTTTTGAAACCCGAGAGCAACCAACCCTAGCTTTTGAGATGAGATTTTCTTAGAATAACAGTTTTTTTTCCTCTCTCTCTCTCTCTCTCTTCAAAATGCTAGTTCAAAGTAGTTTGTAGAGAAAACTAGAATTCATTTAAAGAAACCTAAACATAACTTAATCAAAATTTATAATAAGTCTCTACATACTTCTTTTGAGTAAAAGGTATAAAGTTTTAGTCTTATTATATAGGTAACTGTATAAATCTCTACATACTTAGGATTTGTTTGGATACAACTTATTTTGCTGAAAACTGAAAACACTGTAGCAAAATAATTTATAAATGTGTGAATAGTGCCGTGGGACCCAATTTTAATATTTTTTTTCTGAATAAAGTGGTTGTAGATCCAGTGAATAGTGTGTGAACAGTGCTCAACAGTGCACTCTATCAGGAGAAATTCTGAAACGCGTGCAGCAAAAAAAGAAAAAAAAAAGAAAAAAAGAAAAAGAAGAGGAAAATGCAAAACGCAAATGCTGAAGGAAACGCCGGATCCAAACGCTACCTTAATATTTTATTGCTTTGAATCAATAGAAATTTTTGGCTGGTAAGTTCAGTGGATATACAACAATTAGCATTATTTATAATTCTTAAAGTTAACATCAAATCTTAGATTTTGGTCTGGAAGTGGAAGGAAGAAAGTTCCACCTGACATAGAAATTGTATTACAGGCTGACTTAGCCAATTATTCTTAATAAAATTATGCTTTTGCTTCTGAAAATGATATTGAAAGCTAATTTGACAATAAAGGAAAAGTTTTGAAAATAATATGATGCTCTATTTCACTATTATAGTATTATACATTATTTATACCCAAAAAAAAAAAAAAAAGGCTTAGCCAATTGAGAATTTCTAGTATATGTTCAACATGTAGCTAGGTCAATATGAGTGGAGCCAGCAAAACTTGACCACTTAGGAATTTTTTGGTGCTTCGGGCAATGTGATTTGGTTGTAATAATCAATTAAATAAAAATCTCTTTTATTTTTATTTTTTTCACGTAATTCTTTTATTACGGAGTATAATATTACTTATTTACTTTCGGAATATTCATATAGCTTAGAAATAATCACACGTTTACTCATTTGTGATTATGACGATTTCATTTTGTGATATGTTGTTTAAAAAGTGCATTTTGCTCTCTTATCTCTTGAGGTTATCTCCATTATGCTACCGTAACTTACTTCTCTTTGTTGTTAAAAAATAAAAATAACAAAGCGTGAAAATCATGAGAAAGAAACACGAACTGTGTTTGGTTGCAGAAAAATGATATATATGTGTTGGCTTTTATATGATGTGTAGTTGTGTTCGTCTTCATTAGTTTTATCTATTTATTTATTGTTATGGTTTCGTGATTATTAGAGGATTTGTGATATATATGGCTGAGATTTGTGTATAATGACGGTGTGGCGGCTATGGAGAGAGAGAGAGAAAGTTGGTCTGATTTGAGACCAACTTCGATCAATATGATGGTTTGATCGGTTCATCGTAGTGGCTCTTTGCAGACATCAACATAAACCACTGACATGATGATATGAGTCTAACTTATTTTGATAATTATTATTGTACGTAAATGATGTTAAAGATATTTATATTGATTCCTATATTAGTTTGAGTTATTATGAGTTAAATTAATTTGGATTAGAATGAGTTATGAATGTTTTGTCGATAAATTCTAGGGAATAGAAGTTTATCTTTCTGAAATTTTGTGTAATTTTGATGTAGTCAATAAATAAAGATAGTCATGATTTCCCAAGTTCCATTGTTAACTTGTCTAACTTGTAAATTTGGACACTTAAGGGTGACGATTGGCTTATTTATATGAATTGGGTTGATTGTAGTTAGACAAGTAAACACTAAATTGGTTTATTTACCAATCGTGTTAAAGCGTGTTGACAAACTTTAACATGAACCTAGTACACTAAACATTAACTTGTAGAAAACCGTTTTGTGTTCACAACTTGCATAAAACATTGTCATCCCTAGTTTGTAAGTAACCAAAGTTATGATCATTCAAAAAGCTTACACATCGGTATGTTATATTTTTAGTTTTAAGGTTTAATTTGTTACTTTTTAAAATTTTAGGATTTAATTTGTTAACCCTAAACTTTAGGATTTAATGTAATTTATCCAATATAATATATATCAATTGCCTTTGTCTAATTAACTAGAGGAGGCAAAACTTGATCACTTTGCCCTATACTTATGAATTAAACACATTATTTTCTATCATTTATATTTAAAACTTTAAAGTTTCGTGTGGATCCCATTTCGTATTTGATTATTCACAATCGATTAATTATGTTTGACTCAAATGAGGTTAAACTCAAAGCAAAAACTTAAAATTAGGTCCCCAAATTAGAGGGTCTATGTAAAAATTTTAAAATACAAAAATATGTATACTCTGTTTCATTAGATACCATGGAATTATATATATATATATATATATAAGAAAATTTAGTTCTAGTCTTACCGATACTATTTTGAGATAATATAATATGAAATTACATGATGTTTAAGGTGTTTGAATAGATTAAGATATTATTAAAAAATAATAAACATGGTTTAGTAGAATACCATGGATTAATGTGGTTTTGTAATATCACGCGTTACTGTGATTTTGGATTACTATACTAAGCCTAATGTATTATTTATATATATATATATATATATATATATATATATATATATATATATATATATATATATATTATACCTGAGTATATTTCTAACATATGTAGCTTGGTATGTTAATTAAATATGTTTTTTGTAGTGTACATGGATCATTTGGTCAAACCGTATTAATTTCCTTGCTTTAATTTTATATTTATATTTATTTTATTAAGCATGATTAAATTACCAAATCCATTTACATAGAATAAATCAGAAGAAAGCGAAAATCATGGGCTAGGTAGGACAAGGGAGTGTGGTAATTGAGTTGTGAGATCATGTGGGCCATGATTAGAAGTAATTAATTTGTATATATGGTTTGGTCACATTTTAAGAGTTAACCCCATCTGAGAGATGTGATGGTTAGAAGAAAAGAATCTTTCAATCGCAGTCAAACTTAATTATTTTATCATTTCTTAGTTTAAACTAATTCATCCAAAGCAAGGAATATGTCATTCATCCATGTAGAGACAGAATAAAGTCCGAGATTGAAGCAAAAAATAATAATTATAAGTTTCTAACAAAGAAATCTCTACAGGAACTTCCACCATATATAACTAGATTTGCTGCATGGGCTCCCTTATCAAGAACTCTTGAATTCATCTTTGTTAACGTGTGTATTTTTTTATGGATAAAATTTAATTACAAAATTAGTTATAACTTAAGGTTACAAACTTATTTAATAAAATAAATATTACTATATATTTTGAAAATTTAATCGTTAAATTGTATTTTTTTTACACTCTTAATATACATGTCAAATTTTGTTTCAATCGGATATTATTTACTATATAGTCCATAAGTTTATATTTTATGTATAATTTTAAATTACAAAATTTGCAATTTAAAAAATTTATTGATGACATAGCTAGCGATCTTTAATTTTTTTGAAATTTTGCAAATATAGAGGATATAAGAAAAAAATGTAATCTAATGGTGAATTTGTCAAAATTCACCTCTAATAAAAATATATTGAGTAAAGTTGTAGCCTAAAATTATAACCAATTTTATAACTATTTTTTTTTTCCTTCCTTTCTTGAGAGAAATGAATAGTGAAAAATGTCATCATTGATGAAGTCCACATGATCCTCGGTAAGTTATAAATTTTAGTTTTTAGACATAATATGATATTAATACAACTAATAAAAAATTTTCAAACACATTTGTACGAGAAAAAAGATACAAAAAACCACTAATTAATTACATTTGTACTTATCGGCACTAGGTTGCAGGCCAAAGAGAATCCCGTGATATATCCTCTTCAGTAGGATATGATTTACCTTCATGATCCTACATTTTTTTCATTCAACCCAAAAAATAAATTACATTTGTACTTATACCCTTAATTAAGAGAATTAGTACAATTACATTTCGAAGTTTGTCGTAATCATATATATATTCTCAAGATTCATCTAATAAACATTAAAGGTATATACGTTTGCATAACATATACTTATACAATTCAATTCGATCAAATTCATACAATCTGGGCCTCTCTCTCTCTCTCTCTCTCTCTCTCTCTCTCTCTCTCTCTCTCTCTCTCTCTCTCTCTCTCTCTCTCTCTCTCTCTCTGTGACACATACACAAACATAGGGATGGCAATGGGGCGAGTATTGGCGAGGCCAAAGGATGGGTCTTCATCCCTGCCTTGTATGGTTTTGTCTTACTCTATTCCCGCCCTGTCCATATGACGGGGAAAATTTTCTTACCCCATCCTCGGCCTACCCTTTGGGGCCCCACGAAGCCCTACCCCACTCTGTAAAATTCTATTTCTTGTTAATTTGTCCCACAATTGCTACAATTTTAATAAAAATCGTTTCATTAATAAAAATATACTTGAAATTACAACTAAATTTATCCCATAAAATCAATCTAATTTTTAGCAAAAATAGAATAATATTATCCAACTATTTAACAAGACAATATCACAACAAAAAGAAAAATGTCATAGTATAACACATAACAAAATAATCCAACTCCTAATACATAACAAAATAAAAATTGCTTATTTCTTCAAAAATAATTTCTACTTTCTTCTATCATGATTCAATAGTATGCAAATTTGTTTCTAATAAAGACAAAAGAAAACGTTAAAAAATCAAAGGTTAGCAATGCACAAAAGTCCAAATTGGTAACTTATTTCTAACCTTGCTAAATAGAAAAGAGAGACAAAGTGTCACATAGAGTAGAATAAAATAAGCTAACATTAATATGTTTATTTAAACAGTAGGGGTTTAGGGTATGAAAAATTTATAATTAGCTTATGTTTATTTAAATAAGCTAATTTTTTTATAAGAAAATTTAGTTCTAGTCTTATAGATACCATTTTGAGATAATATAATATGAATTTGCACGATGTCTAAGGTGTTAGAATAGATTAAGATATTATTAAAAAAAATAATGAACATGTTTTGATAGAATACCATGGATTAATGTAGTTTTGTAATATCATGTGTTATTGTGATTTTGGATTACTATACTAAGCCTAACGTATTATATATATATATATATATATATATATATATATATATATATATTATACTTGAGTTTATTTCTAACATATATGTAGCTTGGTATATTAAATATGCTTTTTGTAGTGTACATGGATCATTAGGTCAAATTAACCGTATAAAATTCCTTGCTTTAATTTTTTATTTAAATTACCTAATCCATTTATATTGAATAAATCAGAAGAAAGCGAAATCATGGGCTAGGTGGGGATATGGGAGTGTGGTAATTGAGTTGTGAGATCATGTGTGCCATGATTAGAAGTAATTAATTTGTATTATATGGTTTGGTCACATTTTAAGAGTTAACCCATCTGTGAGATGTGATGGTTAGAAGTAAAGAATCGTTTCTATCACTAGTCAAACTTTATTATTTTATCATTTCTTAGTTTAAACTAATTCATCCAAAGCAAGGAATATGTCATTCATCCATGTGGAGACAGAACAAAGTCCGAGATTGAAGCAAAAATAATAATTGTAAGTTTGTAACAAAGAAATCTCTACAGGAACTTCCACAATAACTAGATTTGCTGCATGGGCTCGCTTATCAAGAACTCTTGAATCTATCTTAGTTAATGCGTGTGTGTGTATATATATATATACATATATATATTTCCCCCTTCCTTTCTCGAGAAAAATGAATAGTGAAAAATGTCATTCATTGGTAAAGTCCGCTTGACCCTCGGCAAGTTATAAATTTTAGTTTTTGGACGTAATATGATATTAATACAACTAATAAAAAAATTCAAACACATTTGTGTGAGAAAGAAGATACACAAAAACCACTATTTAATTACATTTGTACTTATTTGCTAAAAAAAAATTACATTTGTACTTATTAGCACCGGGTTGCAAGCCAAAGAGAAACCTCTGGTATATCCTATCTAGTCGCTGTAGGATATGATTTACCTTTATGATCGTACATTTTTTTCATTCAGCCCCAAAAAAAAAAAAATTACATTTGTCCTTATACAGTTATACCTTAATTAAGAGAATTAGTACAATTACATTTTTGAAGTTTATCGTAATTATATACATTTCCAAGATTCACCTAATAAACATAAAAGGTACACACGTTAATTTGCATAACATATACTCATATAATTCAATTTGATCAAATTCAGAAAATTTGGGTCTCTCACTCTCTTAGACACACACAAACATAAGGATGACAATGGGGCAAGCCGTGGCGGGGCCAAAGGATGGGCTCTTCGTCCCTATCTCGTATGGTTTTGTTTTACTTTATTCTCTCTCCATCCGAATGACGGGGAAAATTTTCTTACCCCATATCTAGCCTGCCCCTTAGGGCCTCACAAAGCCTCACGCCCTACTCTGTAAAATTCTACTTCTTGTTAATTTGTCCCACAACTACTACAATTTTTTAATAAAATCTATTTCATTAATAAAAATATACTTGAAATTACAACTAAATTTATCTCATAAAATCAATCTAATTTTTAGCAAAAACTAATTATTATTATATAAGTATTTAACAAGAGAATATCACAAAAAAAGAAAAATCTCATAGTATAACACATAACAAAATAATTCAAACTCCTATACATAACAAAATAAAAATTGCTTAGTTCTTCAAAGATAATTTCCACTTTCTTCCATCATGATTCAATAGTATACAAATTTGTTTCTAATAAAGACAAAAGAAAACATTAAAAAATCAAAGGTTAGCGATGCACAAGAGTCCAAAATTGGTACCTTATTTCCAACCTTACTAGATAGAAAAGAGAGACAGAGAGCCACATTGAATAAAATAAAATAAGCTAATATTGATATGTTTATTTAAATAATAGGAGCTTAGGGTATGAAAAATTTACAATTATAACTCTTATCAACAAGAGACAGGGCGGGGTTGGTTTAAAAAGTCTAAACCCATCCCTGCCCCGCCTCATAATGTAGGGTTAAAATTTCTCCCCACCCCTGCCCCTAACACCTTTGTAGGGTGGGAAAAACCTACGTGGGGTGAAATAGGGAGAGGGGGGGGGGGGGGGGAGGTCAAGCAATACAGGGCAAAATTGTCATCCCTACACACACACACACAAACACACATGTACAAAGAGTTGAGTTCAAATTATTTCTTGTAAGAAAAAACATATTTAAGAGAAAGCTATTGAGCAGTGTAACATTGACAAATGTTACATCAAGTCTAATTGAACTTGTTACATATCAAAGAAGGCAATATCATATGTTAATGTATAATATTAGGTAGATATATGAATGGTGCATACAAAAAAAAAAGTGTGTATCTTATTTCTCCTTAAATTGATATAAAATTTGACATACGTGATAAGAATATAAAGAATATGAATCCAACAATGAGACTAAGTCCTCAAAGTTACAAATGATTCAAAGTTTAGTATGTGCAAGAGACAAATATTTCTATTAAAAATATCACCACGCGAGTAAGGCTCAATTTGACTATATGTAATATTATATATATATATATATATATATATATATATATATATATATATATATTTATATGTATTAATGTATTAAAAATACTTATATGAGCTTGATATTGGATTGTGTACACTTGTTAATAATTCCATAAGATATATATCAAATTATTATTTGTAATTTATCAATAACCTAATAGTCCATGTCATCATTGAATTATATATAATTTTTAACAAAACAGGGTTGATGAACCTAATTTTTATAAATTCGTAATTAGAAATTATTCTTTTTAACTAACTCAAATAATATAATTTGAAATATGATTTATTCATTAATTATTATCATAGATTTGTGATGAGATAACCAATTTTATTCATGTTGTTTACTATAAATAAAAAAAAGGATAACTTTTTTCTAAGGACAAAAAAAAAATATGTTAATCAAGTATCTTGTTAACAAGTTCGAATTTGTTTAAAAAGAAGATGAACTCTTAAAAATAAATAAATAAATAAATAAATAAATTTAAATATGTAATCTCGGTGGTAAACTCCAATCCAGCCCCTATTTAAAATAAATTTTATGAACTAATTCTAAAATTTTGGAGTAATATTATACTCAGTTACGTTCATATATGTTCTTATAGGGTTATTTGGAAAACTTACCTAATCTATTAGGTCTTTACTTTGAGTTAACCTAAACTGTGTTGTCTTTTAGCAAAGGTTGTTTAAATAGAACACAACTACACAAGTGGTATCTTCTTTATACAATGGGTATCTTCTTTATATTTTATGTATAGTGATTAGGTCAATAGGTTATACTTATAGTTTTGTTTGTTCTCACCATTTTTTCAGTAATCAAATATGGCTGTTTCTTCCTTGTAGGTAAGACTAAGTTGTGCAGTTGGGTAGGTAGGCTATGTAGTTGGTTTTTAGAGTTATAGTTGCAGTTATGGTTACCAAAAAAAATCCAAGCTAAAATTACAAACGCAAAAGAATGGCACACAGAGCAGAACTACAACTGGGCAATGTGAGAGAAATCAGAAAATTAATTGGTCAAACCCTAAAAGGCTATCAACACCGTTTGTTGATGTGACTCTCGTGTGAGTGATTACTGTACATGTGAAATGGCGTACCACTACCGAAAAGGCAAAGTGCAAACTTTTTGTTTATTTATTTATTTATTTAAATTGGAGTCAACAAGGATGTATTTTACTAGAAAGCAACATGATGGGAAAGTCACATAGTTGAGATAATCAACTATATTTAGCCACTGACTTCACCATGACACCCTAAAAGAAATTTCTCAAGTCTACGTCATGCTGTATATGATCCCTTTGGATTCATACTATCAAGTAAACTAGTTGCTTGATTCTAAAAAAAAAAAAAGAAAAAAAGTAAACTAGTTGCTTTCTTTGTCTTTTCTTTTTGTCTTAGTTAAGGATAACAAAAGGAACAAGTGAGAGAGAAACACTATTACTACGTACACAATATTGTTTACAATTGTTGAGTTTGATGTTCTTATCGGTTCTTATATGAATCTCCATTACGGACTCTACTTTATTACCTATCATTAACAACTTAGGACTTCAACTGTTGTAAAATATGTTGTGATAGTGTTTTGGCATCCCTAATTTTCTAGTAACTTATTTGGTAAAAAAGGGAGACAAAATTGGTTTTAATTAAGAATATAAAGTAGTTCATTTTATAAATAAATAAATAAAACTAACTTATTTTGTTATTTATAGCCGTCGTAAAATATGATAGTCTCGTAAGTGCGTTCGACTTTTGCTTAAAACTTTTTTATCTCAATTTTTTTACAAATAATATAATCTTTAATATTTTAAAAATAAACTAGTTTTTAGCGTTGTATCACACCTTTAATATAAATACTATATAAATAAATTATCAAAAATAAGTAAAAGCCAAACACACTAGTTGGAAAATCAAGAAAACACATTGGAGTGGGTTGTTCAATCTTGGGCTTTTTCAAAAGTTGTTGAGTCAAATTTCAAGGTCCATGGAAGGAAACAAAGAAAACTCTATTTTAAGTGGGTCCCTAGTCCATAAAAACAAGTGGGCCTTATGCAATGAGCCCACAATAAGCTCATATTGCTTGGAATAGCAAGGTATTGAATTTAGAAAAAGAAAAGCAAAACGGTTGTTTTATTGGGTCCCACTTGCCGATGATCCGGTGCTACAAGCCTGCAACGTGTCAACCATGCACGCAAGCCAAAAATAAGCAATCAAGTAACATATCCCACCTCAAAATCACGTGACAATTCAATAGACATACGCCACGTGTTAAGATAATAAACATTTTCTCTGTCTGGTGCTGAATTGTCATCATCTGATTCGTCCGTCTGGGAGCCCCAGTTGACGTGCCATGTCATCCGTCACCGCCTGAAGTATGAAGTCAAGTCTGGTCTTGCTCTCCTATGACTACAAATACAATACCATTGTCTAAAATCAACGCTACAGTCAACATTAGATGACGTGGCATATTTTGATTGGTTGAAAATAAACAATTGTAACTAGAATATTTGAATAAAACTGTAGAGTAGTAAAACCCTCCATTTATTTTGTGTTTTTTTCACACAAAAATTCGAACTTTGTTAACAAAGGTGCGTCTCTCAATAGCATAGTTTCACTCTTTGAGCTCTCACTCTCTGAAACTCTCTCTCTCTCTATGAAGCAAAAGGTTAGTGTCTAAGCAACCATGAGACTTTTCTTTTATGTGGGTATTTGTTTATTTTCTTTATTACCATGCTGTTTGGTTGCTGAGAAAAAATGCAGGGTAGTGAACTGTAAGAAAAACCAGCTTAAAGTGTTTGATAGGTTCTTTTTTTTCTTGTTTTTGCTATGAGACATTGTTTTGTTAGAACTTAGAAGAAGAAAAAACGTGTAAAGGTTGAGAAAGTCTTTAGCTTTACATTTTATTTGTAGGTAACAAGAATGAAGAAATTTTAAAGAAAAAAAAAAATCTTGTCTTGTTCAGTTTTTTGAGTGATTTTGATTCTGGTTTCTGAGACCCTTTTCTCTTTGGTAGATTGCACTTTCTGCAAATGTGGTTCTTTTTTCTTCTCTGTTTGGTTACTGGGAAAATCTCAATTGTCAGATTGTTATGATTTTTGTTCCATCTTATTTCTTTGGTTGTTTGGTTGGGATTCTCATATCATTTGTGAATTATGGAAACCTGAACCAAAAGCTTTTAGCATCTCAGAGGTGTTGTTTCTCTGTGACCAATTGATGGTTTCAGGGTGGGGGTTCTTGATTTTCATGTTTTGTCTGTGTTCTGTGCATTTCAGTGTACACAAATGGGTGACTCAGAAGAACATGAGAAAAGCAAGCAAAAGCCCCAGGCAGAGAAATACAACAACCCAATAAGAACAGTGGTGTCCAATCTTGAATTGGGTCCAATCAACGCTGATAAACTTAGTGTATTGGTTAAAGCACTATACCGTTCTTCTCCGAGAAAATTTGACCCAAATCCTGAAGCGGGTCTAGTATCATGCGCTAATCCAGGCAAGGATAATGATACCAGTAATGTAACTCTTTTCCCGCGTATGAGTTCGGATTCTGATGTCAAAAATATGGACTTCTACAGTGAGGAGCGGTTACAAATGTTGCTTTTAAAGAAACTTGAAGCAATTTACAATGAAGCCTATACAATGTTAATATCATATGGTTATCAGCCTGATCATGTGCTGAAAGCAATCTTGACAAATGGCCATGTGTTTGGTAGCGGTGATATTTTGACAAACATTGTGCAAAATTCGCTTAGTTATCTTAAAACTGGCTTTGTTGTTGATAGCGGAAATTATGTAGAAGGCCAGCAAGTTTTTGAGGATATGGAGACGTTGGTTAAAAACACACTTGCAGTAATGATTTACTTGATTATCAAAACGCGGCAGAACTTGATCAAAGGAGATGCCATGTGGTGCCTCCTGAAGGGCAATTTTAATTTGGGTGTTGCAAATTCCATAGCAGCGCCGTTTGAGACGAATGAAGATGAGAGTCAGAGGGCTGATAATAACAGTTCAGTTCTTGAATCTTCTGGGCTTTGTAAATTTGAAGGAAATAAGCTTTCTAGTGATGGCCAGGCACTTGATTTTAGCAAAAATGACTCTTCTGGGGAACTTGATGTTTTGTTTGACGAAAAATGTAGCATTGTGAATAATTTTAAGAACACACCATCTTTAAAAGCTGATTTGAAAATGACCATTGGAAATTTCGCAGCTGCTTGTCGTGCTGGTTTTAAGATGTCTCCAGAACAATGTCAGGCTTCAAAAAACTCCTACTCAAGAAAAAATTTGACTGATTCATTTGAATGGGAGGACTCTTGTATGGCTAACTTAGTTTTGGGAGGCAATGGTAAATTCAATATTCATGAGAATAAAGTTTGTGATCCCCGCAATCCTAAGAACAAAATCCTCTCAAGTTTACTCAGTAATATTAAAGAGATCAAGCAACAGGTAAAGGAACGCGAGGGATGGGCTCAGGAGAAAGTAATTCAAGCTGCTAAAAAGCTCAGCCATGATATGTCAGAGCTTGGGAGGTTGAGACGGGGAAGGGAAGAAAAACTGAAGCTGAAGAATGGCAAAGTGGAACTTGATGAAGAGACCATGAAGAAGCTTAGGGAACTGGAGGATGCTTTAAAGATGACAGGATGTCGTTCTGACCTTGCTAAAGCAGCTGCCCAAAAACTGGAGGTTAAAAATGCAGAATTTAGAGCGGAGGTGGAAGCTTTCAAGTTGAGAGCATCAGAGTCGGATAAAATGAGAGTGGAAGTTGTGAGGAGGGAAAAGAAGTGCCTCAAGAAGATTCAGGCCTTGGAGAAACAGAATAAAAAATATCTGGAGGAGATTGAAGAAGAGAAAAATCAGTCCTTCCAACTGCATCAAAAGTTGGACAACCTCAAGAAGGCCCAAGAGGAAATTGAGGTGAGTTACTTGCTTCTGCTATAAATTAGACCCTAACTATAAATTTTCAATTTTCCTATGCGAAAGGTCATAAATCTTCAATGTTAAGGTTAACAATGTTAACCTCCAACTCTACCCTTCCCCCTTTTTTTAAAAATACTTTTCCTATTATGTAAGTTTATCTGTCATGTCTTTCTGCACATGTTTGAGTTAGTTTTGGACAGAATGAGGGTTATAATGGAAATTTGAGTGAAGGACAACAATTATCTCATTGAGCATTCACTCTTGAACTGATCTTGATTATATGATCAGGATGTGAAAAACACATGAAACAAAGACTCCTCAATATGTTCTAGATTAATGGCTTGCGGCAACTGGCAGCATATGGGATCCATGGTCCAGTATGATCTGTAATTTAAAATAGAATAATAGAGTTAGTGGATCCTGAATTATTAATGTGAGTTATTCAATGTGACAGCATTTGGAAAGGAAAACAACACCTTAAACCATTTTAGGCATCAGCAAATACTCGAAAGTAGGTATGAGGGACATATTGTCGACTTGGGCTGGAAAAAATAGAGGACATTATGCAGAAGCACAGTGGATGCAGTTCACTGCTTTGGAAGCTTTCATTCTCTTCTTTTGTGATAGTTCTGTAGTAATGAAAAATTGAAAATTTAGTTACCACTTACCAGGACATGACATTTTGATAATGGCTGCTGTATTCATAAATATTTCATATAAGTAGAGTTTTATTATTATTATTATTATTATTATTGTTATTGTTATTGTTATTATTATTATTATTATTATTTGTTTTACTCAGGCTTGATACTGAAATGACAACTATAATTGGGTTGGATTCATTACAGCACCTGTTCACATATTATAAAAAAATTCTATTTCTATTTTTTTCTTCTCTTTTCAACCATAAATCCAATCTTCTCTCTCTTGAATCCTAACTCTTCTGAAAAAAGTTCTAAACCCCAAAATCCACAAATCTTCTTAAACCTAAACCCATTACAACCTCACGTAGGCAAATTCTTCAATTTGTCCTACGTCAACTGAGGCTTTAAACTACTTAGAACTCGGAAAGACAAATCAAAGTACACCAGTTCAAAATCTCTATAAAATTCTTTCCAAATAAACCAAATGATAAACAACAGTGACACTCAAGATAACAACCCTTAAATTCACAAGGAGAATTTTAGAATCCACCAGAAAAGAAAGGAGAAAACTCTGAAATTTTTATTGTTGAAAATTTGAATTCCTTGGAGGCTAGAAAAAAAAAAAAAGCACTAAGGATAACTAGGAGACCCCTTAGGAAACTCTAAAGTACTCAAGGAAAGTCAGGAGACTTTTCTCTAATAGTTGATGCAGGGTCAATCTTTTCCTGCCTTTAAGTAAAGGGCAGTATGAATCCACTCTACAACTAATGAATTCAAAAATCTGAATTCGTCTTACCATAGATAGCGAAAAGTGCATTGATTGGAAATGTGGTCTCTCTGTTCAAGCACCAAGCTTTCTTCATCTTCTTGAGAAGCTCCTTTGCAGACAATTTGTACCCTAGCACCAAGGCAATGTATTTTCTGTTTGTTTAACATGGATGCTCCTTGTGATTTCGAGTTTCTAATGGACTTGGAGCAAGCTATGCACTTCATAAATTTATTAGGAAGACATTATTATTCGTATATATGTATTGTTGCAGTAGTAGTTGTATCACATCTGTATCATGCCCCAGCTGTTGGTGACTCATGCAGGCAATTACTATCTTGTCTTTTTGGCCTATCTATCTTACCATACACCATTCTGAATAAAAAAAATCATAAGTATTTTGTATAGACTTTATAAACCAAGGACTTTGCTTTGAATCCATGCATATTTTAATGTCTTTTAAGGAAAGCTGATCTGGTTATTCTATTATTTCTTTGTAAATTTGTAAGGATATAAGATAAATTAGGTGGTAATGATTTACATCATGGATTAAATCAAGTAATATCATACTACACACACACACATAAGAGTACTCAACCACCGAACCGGCACCTACAATAGCCAACCTCGTTGATCCAAAAAAAGGCAATGGCAGCTTCTGTCAAGATCGGTGCAGTGGTCGGTACCAAAATCTAAAAAACTGATTAAATTAGTCAAAAGCCTTGTACCTTAGTGGTGTAGCCTGCTCTCCTTTACTAGGATAACCAGGGTTCAAATTTCCCCTCCTCCATTTTTGTAACTATTAAATTAAATTAACCAAAAAAAATCGATGAGGTCAGTGAGGTCCTTGGTAGATAGGTTTAAAAACCAAGTGAAAGGGCATTGATCACCTCCCATTCCCCAAATTCTTCTCACTGATCTCCCTGTTCTCCTCTCAAATTTCCCTTTGCTCTTTTAAATCTCCCTTACTGCTCTTTCACATCATTCTCATTGCCTCCATTGTGTCCCTCATCATCTTTGCCATCCCTGACCCTCACATCTCAGACACCACCTCCGATTTGAAGGGGAGGAATTTCAAGAGCAATCGCGATAATACTCTGATCTCTAACCTCTAACCTTCAATCATTGAACGCCCCTTTGTTTGGGCTCCTTCACCAAGGCCTCCTTCTCTTACAGTGGCTAGGGAGTAACTCCCTTTCCTCCCTTTGATTTTGTGAATTCTTTTCCCACCGGCAGCAACCAACCTCATTGATAGAAAATTGGAAGCTTGCTTTCCAATCTCCATTGTGTGGCATTGGTTTCCACTTTTGGAAAACAAACCATGTTGGTGTGGTGGAAAATCTCGCCCAAAAATCAGTCAACCATACCAATGAACCACACCCCCCCCCCCCCCCCTCCCCCCGCATGCCCCCCTACACATCTTTCTAGTACTTCTAATCATCTCTATACAGTTATGGAAAAAATCTTGAAACAAAATAATAAAATAAGAATAGTTCTTTTTAAGTTTAGTAATTCTTATTAGGAGATTTGTTGCCAAATCAAATTATGCATTGCAAAATTGAGCAATCCATCCGTTACTAGTTGTTTTTAAAATAGACCTTTATATTATCAAAATCATAATGTAGCTAAATATAAAGTAATTGTTTTCTGACCCATGCTGCTGATCAACTCCAAGGATGCATAATGCACTGGTGCTATTGCAATCCATTACAAGTAGAATGTTCTTAACGGAAGCCTTAAATCTGTATGGAATTTAGGGGAAATTTTTGAAGATTAGGTCCAATCATTAAAATATCTAGTTGTGCATAAATTTAAAATTGTAGAAAATTTCATAATGCTTAAAATTTTTGGAAAGAAAAAATATTGATCCATTAGTTTGGTTCTGTCTAGTATCAATTTATTTAAGAAAAGGCTGGAAATTTGAATGATATTGAGCACACTATGGATCTTAAATTATAATGCATTAAACATGTCTAACAGTCTATAATCTTGATGTTATGTATAAATTCATAATCTTCCATAATCTAGATGTAGAAAATGTAAGAAAAGACGTCCTTTTTAGGGGCTTCCACATCAGGAGTTATACATGAAAGTAAAATCGTCATCTTTTAGTACTTGCTTTATTCTCTACTGATAAGTTGAAATGCAGCTTCCTGAGGCTACTACTGATAAAAAGCACATGAAAAGGGTCCAGCACACGTTGACAACTACTTAAAACTACTGCTTCAATTGCACAAATTGGATATACTCATGGGCAGATTTAAGAAAATTTCCTGAATAGTCCACAATTATCTGAATTTATTGACTTCTGATGCTGTAAAATCTATACAAGTTTCTGATAACATTGATCAATGACAAATTGGAAGAAGGGTTTTAAATTATTAATTAAAACCTGTAAATTCAATGAAATCAATTTAAATGATCAAAATCATAAAGATGAGCCCTTCATTTATAGCTCTCTTCTCCTCCTTTCATTATAACAAAATCTTTCTATATTATTCCATATATTCTATAGTTTGTTACCATACCCGTGTCGTATCCTTGTCGTACAAACCATTTTATGTTAAAATTTATCAAAAAATGCTCGCCTCACCATGTCATACCCGTGTCCGTGTTTCCTAGGCAAGGATACATTTTGTTGAAGCAAAAGATGTACTCAGCATGTGGTGATTGCATAATTAGTACTTTCTGTTGTCTCACCTCATAAGATTGTAATATTTATTGCCGATGCCATGCATATTTGGATGATAATAAATTCCATGGTGCAATGGTTAATATTTGAAAACAGATATGGATAAGAATTTTGCATTTAATTTGGAAGGCATCTTTTGGTCAAACGAGTAGGAACAACAATTGCTTGTGACATTCTATGTTAGGTAGATTTATATTTCAACATGTTTTTATATATTTTGGAAAAAAAATGATAACTTTTATTGTATTAAATTCTCTGCATATTTCTTCATATCTATTGCTCTTCATTATTCCTGAAGTTTTATGCTTTGGGATGGATAAGCTATTTGACTGAAGATCATTACTACTACTACTACTATTATTATTATTATTTAATAATTTCTTTTATATTTTTCTCTCCATGCTTCAATGAATTTCATTCTTATATTGAATTCTTTCTTTGTAAATGGTATTAAAAAAGTGTATTGATTAAACATCCCTGTTTCTTTGTTTTTTTTTTTATAGTATTTTTATTCTAAAGCTTGCATATGTTGATGCGTTGATTTTTTTTTTTTTTTTTTTGGTTCGCTTGGAATCATGGGGTTGAGTTAATAAATTTTAAATTTTGGTGAAAGCTGTGGATAGCCAAAATGCATCCTGTCTATGGAAAATTCACACTTTCCTTAAGCTCTTAAAAAGGTTTACATGAACCAATTATAATTTTCAACGTACTTGTTAAATAGTTGACACATAGCACCAGTTTAATCTAGCTACGCAAAAATTTCGATAGATATCTTTATCATGCAAATGTCGAGTTTTTGTCTTTGTTGCTAGCAACCACGTGTCCCCCCTCCCGGTGTGCATGCTATAAGACGCGGCATTACTACAGTGCACATTAATGCTAGACTCAAAAGGCAAGGAGCTTTTGAAGAATACAATGATGTTTAGAATGGATTGCAATGACGTAGCCAGTGGGTTATATGCTGACTCATGGGTCTTGGCCTAGCAGGTGTGGTAGAGGCTCAGTGAGAAAAGAATCTGTTCACCGTTTATCTCAAAGTGGCATCTGCCTTTTCTGAATTTTATCTGCTTGAGAGGAAGGGCATTAAATCTTTATAAGCTATAGCACAATGCATGATTTCTGTGGCCACCCCTTTTAATTTGTACACTGTGTAGCACAGTCACAGATACAGGACAAGAAGAGTAAATAGGACGTGTATTCTATGATATGGTAAAGGAGACATACTTGTGTAGGTATTATTATTTTACAGATAACAATTATTAGTTTATGATTAATTTATCTACACCAATATGGTAAGCAACACAACTGATTGCTGCAACTCTAACTAGTGAATTTGGAATTTCTACTCGTTACACGTGTCCCGTAGAATTCGGTCAACCTTAATGTAGGTTAGGCCTTTTATGTTGACAAGTTTGACTGTAATTATCTGTTGCTTTAGTCATTTTTATATTGGTTTATATATCAGTGTTTACTTTGGTTTTCTTAAATACTTATCTAAACTTGTCTATGAATTTGATAACACCCAAATATATTATTAAATTTTAGGGGAAAAGTTCATAAATTAGTTTTGATTGCAGGAGATGTGGAGGCAGGAAGTGAAAGCGAAAGAGCTTGCCATAGCCCAGGTGCAGAAAGAACTGAGATTAAAGGATGAAGCGAAGGTCAATATAAATAGAAAGCGAGATGCCTTGCTCCGAAAGATGGAGATCAATTGTCAGCGTAATAAAGATGACAAGAAGCGACTTGAGCAGGAAATATCTCGTCTCCAATTGTCTTTGGATTCCAGCAATCCACATCATCTACCAGATGCTTTCTACACAGCGGGACTAGAGCACACAAGACCTGAGAGGGACCCTTTTGAGATGCTTCCTTCTTTAAATGAGGCACTAGAGTACTGTGAGGAAGAAAAAATCTCTGATCGAGTATGCTTGTTCTGTCAGGAGAATGAAGCTTCTATTGTTTTCCTTCCATGTGCCCATCAAGTTCTATGTGCTAATTGCACTGAGGACCACTACAAGAATGTTGAAGCTAACTGGTGTCCATGTTGCCAGGACCGAATTGCACAGATAATCCGTGTTTATGGTACGGGCTCATAGATTCAGATTGGCTTCTGTAGTTGAATGGTAAGACCCGAACTATGCAATTGCAATACCTTCAATTTATGGTCCCATCATTATCATCATTATCATTATTTTCAGTATGGAAAAGGTTGAGATTACCCTTACAAATGGTAGTGTAACGAATCCATTCATCCCAATGGTAGGTTTGGCATAATATTAATCTAGTAAAGTACAAATGTCATACACGGGGGTGTAACTTGGAATAATCATTGTTGTGTATATGCTTGCACTTCTAGACTGTCATGAGTCTTAATATCCTTAATTTTAGTTTTGTACTGATATATCTATATTTTTCATATGTGCAGGAATTCATAAGGCTGTAGTAACTAAAGGACAATCTATGGTTGATGTCACCAAAGAATTGTACACCTTCCTATAGCATGATAAGCAAGCATTAAATATGAAAATTTTGGATATTCCATTCATTTCCTAGCCTAGTTAAGTATCTCAGTTTACTTTCCAGTATATGAATTTTGTACATGGGGATGCTTTTTCTATTAAATATGTGGTGACTATTAACTAGATTATCTCTTTTTCCTTTTTATCCCGTATGTTTTTTCCCTCATAGTGTTTAATTAAGTTCATCATATGTAGTAACTGAGGAAAAGCTTAACCACGGTTATTTAATCCAACTTTGAAGGTTGAAAATGGTTTGATTGTTCTCATTTGCCGGTAGGAGCTAGTGTGGTTTCTCCACAAATGGTATATGTGCTGTATTGAATTGGCACTAATCTCTAATCCATCTCCAATTGGAAGTTGGTCCGTTAAGAGTTTAGCATTTCATCAAAATATATAGATAGATTGTTGACAAATGTCTATGTGAAAAGACTACACCTGTGTCTCGTTTTTAATTTCTTTGGTTACGCATATTATTCGTTGAATATAAACTTGAAGCTCCACGGTTGACAATGCTAACTCTGTGTGGCTAATTGTGGTTTTGATGTTTTCTTGATCATGCTTATCATGCTAATTGCAATGAGTATTGCAGCAATACTAAATCTAGGTGCGCATGTTACCTCTTCTGTGACCTAGCATCAGAATTATTTCATTTATAGGAGTAAGATGTTAAATGCATGCATATATAAACTTATGATATTCATATATAAACTTATTGATATTCTATCCATGGACCATGTTGTTACTCTTTACTATCAGGCAAACACCAATGAATTTCTTTTTTGTGTAGGCAAGATTTGACTCAAGTACCTTATTCAATAACAAAAGATTTAACTAGTTGAGCTAACTATAACATACTAGTATAATTTCTTTTCAATTGCCTGAATTGAACTCCTTGTAGGTCTTCATAGATTCTCGATTCACCTAGTTTTCATGATCAATGCCTGGAACTGGTGGCACATGAGCTTGTGAACGAGGGGCTTGGGTTTGGGATGGCCCTAAACCACAGCAACTGAGCACGCAGACAAACCCATTGAGCACAATGATCAAACCCCACTATGAACCACCACGGATTGGTGTGTGAGTTTGATAAGGGGGAGTGGTTTCATTGGAGGTAGTGGGAATTGGAGTGATGTTGTAAATGGGGGTGCTATTGAAGTTGAAATAAGAAGCATTTAACGTAGGTATGAATGACATGGCTGGAGAACTGAGGTTGGAGAGAGTTTGGAACACAGGAACTGAGAGAAAATCCTAACACCTGTTTGAGTCTTATATAGATTTAAACTGGTGTATGAAATATTGACATAAAAAATTCTGACCAACCAATAAGGTCTGAAGTAGATGAAACAGTGAAAAAAGTAAAGCCAGAATTCTATTTAACATACTCTATCCAATTCAGATGAGCAGTGACGACAACTATATCAAAATTGCTTTAAACTAAACACTTTTGTAGCTAATCATGATTGCTTTCTTCTTCTTCTTTTTTCCTGTTACGCTATGTTTTAATTGTTTATGTGGTCTTATTGTTATTTAGTTTATTAATGTATTTCATTGTAATATTGACAAAAGCAGTAAGTTAAGATTAAGAACACAACGCTCTCTTCTTTATAGTGCCAATAAAAATGTCGAGTTATAGTCTTATAGACGCAATCATATTATCTATTAATGTCAATGGGCTAAGTGCACATGATTGTCATCATTAAATCTTTACTTAATACTATATAGAGTTTATGTTATAGCTAAGCGTGATCCAAAGACACGTTAAATTTGCTCACCTGCCTGCCTTCCTTTCATATTCAATGCCTACCAGGTTGATAATAAGATGTTGATCGATGGTGAAAAGCTTTAAAGCATATTGATAAGCTAGGTCGGTATCTATTCGAAATGGTGCTCTCTGCTCTCACATTCATGGTAGATTCTACCATGAATTTAATAAGTAGACTCCCGCTATGAATTTAATGAATGGACTTTATCATGAAAGTAATAGAAGGGCGTACCATTCTCCATACTCTGAGAGTATCTAAGAATTACTCTTTGTATAAAAGAAAGAGTAATGTTATAGACACATAAAATTGCATAATTTGTTTCCACAAGGACTCACTATTACACTTTTATCATTCATAAATCGCTATGTGAGCAAGTTGTGACACAAGTTATGTCATTTTATGTGTCCCTAGCATTACTGGAAAAATATATCAGTAATGTTAGGATCATAACAAAATTCACAATTTTGCCACAATTTGTTCAACGTGTTGAATTTTAGACTCATCACTTTTACTCTATCACTTACAACTTGTCACTCAAGGAAATTGTGACAAAATTGTAAATTTATTGTGTTTTTACTTTACCACTTACAACTTGTCACACTTGAGGAAATTGTGATAAAATGGTAGATTTACTGTGCTCTTAACATTTTTTAAAAGTTATTTATCCAAAAACTAAAAACCAAAAGAATAAGAAAGAGATTGGAATTGTGATTGTAGTCTTGTTAAAAGAGAAAAGGAATTCCAAAATCTGCTGTTCTGTTGTGATGTGATTTTATTATTATATATAACTCGAAACAAAAGTGGAAACCACAAAATAATTACTGTGAAAGTAGTTGTTGCGCACTAGCACCAAATAGATATAACAAATTTTTAAGTAAAAAAAAAAAAGAGATAAAATATTAGTATTTTCTTTCCTAAAGTTCGTATGAATTTTGTTTATGTACCTTTAAATAATTATTTTTTATTTCATAAACTATTAAAAATGTTATACTCTTTGTCCTTAAACTTTTCAAAGACTTTCTATCATCTTTAAACTATTGAAAATAAAATAGTTTTCTCCCTATTTTCTCCAATAAATGATTGAAAAATGCTCTTGAAAAAGTTTAGGAAAAAAAAAAAGAATTTTTTACATTTTAGGAAAAAAAATGAAACCTATGTAAACTTTAACGATGTAAACAATATTATAGGCAAAAAATAATTTATTAACTATAGACACAGACGCTCATATCAAATATGTCTTCTAATATGAATTGTTTCTCATATAACAAATGTTACATCAATATAAACCCATTGCCCCATCCCTCACTAACTATCTATAAATAAAAAATACATCAAAATAAAATTTTCAATTTTCACAACTAAAAAAAAAAATTATTTCATAAATTAGTTTTAATTTAACATATTTTCATGATATAAACATCATTTATAATTAACAGTGTCAATTTTTAGCAACATCTTTATTATATTGTACTATTATTATGTCTGTGCAATGGTAATCTTAATAAAAAGTCATCGTATGAAAATTAAATAAGACATTCCAATAATATAACTCAAATTGATTAATAAAATAGATAGTAACAGTAAAATAAAAATTTATTTTAAGTTGCATGACATATTTTAATTCTATATCTCCAAGCTTTTATGAAAAAAATTATATAAATTATTAAAATAAATAATAAAACTAATTTTAAATACCTTAAATCTTTTGATAATTGAGTTTGAATTGGAGTAGTGTTTTAAAACTTTAAATAATAGAGTTTCACTTTAAGCAAATTATATTTATAATTTTCATGTACTTACTGGGACACATAATAAAATAATGCCGGACAAATTGTAATGCATTAATTGAGTAACATAGTGCAAGCATAACATGTACGATATAATTGTTATTTCTTAAAATAAAAATTATGGTAGATTATTAAAATAATATAGAAATAAATAAAATATTTTCTTTTAAATTTTTTACGACCATTGGCAGTAGAATTTAAAATGGAGTTGTAGTTTTTAAACTTTGGCAATATATAGAGTTTCACTCAAAGCAAGTATATCAATTATACTTACTAGTATGTAACCTGTGCATAAAAATTGTAGTAGTGCTATTGATATTAGTTTAGGTTATTGAATATTTAGAACATAGTTCAACTAAGACATTTGGAGGTACTAAAATAGTTTTTCCTTGCAATTTTCATGAGATTGGTTAAACCAAATTTCTCATTACATTACTATTATGTATATAATATTGAAAAACACTATTGGATACTGCATATATAATATCAATTTACAATTATTGTCAGTAAAATTCTACTAAATAAACACAAAATAAAATAATAAATTGATCAAATAATATCTCATAAATTAAATGAGGACAGGGATCATTCAGCTTAATTATAGTTTGTTACATTCAATATCTTCGCATACAAAATATCGAAATAGAAAGAGTATAAAAAATATGTTCATTAGTTCAAAGAAAAAATAACACCAAGAATAATGATCATCCTTGCCAATGCCAAACTTATCCTCTCTTCACTATAGTTTGTAACCACTAGCAAATTTGAATCACTTTCCCCTTCCCTCTTAGTTTGGAAAGACAAATATTTTTGCTTATCATCACGGGGAAAGGGCCACTTCTTACACACCTCCATGTGGTAACATGCTCGAAATACCATTTGTCCTACCATGACAATTATATTGATTTTTACAATACTTGTATTTAGACTTTGGCTTCTTTGGATCACAACCAGTCAACTTAATGAAGTGCTGCCATATTATAGATGGGTCCTTACCACTTTGTTTACGTGACAGTAGGGGAAGTGATGCACTAAGTCCAATAGGTGCTGCAGGTTCAGATGGGTTAGGCTTAGCATTACCAAGATGAGGTGGGTTAGGGTCCATAGGTGCACCAAATCCAGGTGGAGCATCGATATCCATCTAATAAAAAAAATTTCCAACCAACAAAAAAAATACTAGGGTAGAGAGAGAGAGAGAGAGAGAGAGAGAGTTAAGGGTTATGAGAGAATAGAATGAATTTATACTAGGGTAGAAATCATAAAACCTAGCATAAAACGACATCGGTTTTTTTTTTTTATTTAAAGTAACACCCAATATGATGACGTTTGCTTTAGAAAAATTAAAAGAAATCCCTAGTCAAACGATGCTATATCCAAACCTATAGAAAATATATGTAGGTATCGCCACACATTAGTTCGATTTGGCCCTGTCTCGGTTTTAGATTTCTACTCCGGTAATTTTACCGCATTGGCATTGAATATCCCTTCGCGCTCTAATTGCCAGCATCAGCTCAGTCGGTTGGTTGCAGTGGCAATATGATCGACACTGGTCGGTTGGGTCGGTGGTGGTAACATTTTGCTTACCCCTATATATATATATATATATATATATATATATATATTACCTAGTTAATAATGGATCATACATAGTCATGGTATATTATATAAATGACATATAAAATTGAATTGTTTTTAGTTATACAAAAAAAAAAAAGGCTCATAAATATAAAATCATTCAAACTCTTTCTTTCTCTAATTTTATATGTAGTGTTAGATATATGATTATGTTTTTTATAATTTATTTATATTGGACTCCTCATTTTCTACACTAAATTAACTCATTTGGCACAAAAAAAAAAAAAAAAAAAAAAAAAAAAAAAAAAAAACTTAGATTAGATAGAACACGTGCCGTAAAATTAAATTCTAATTGAAAACCAATTTTTACACTAAATTAACTAACTTGGCACAAAAATTTTAAAATTTAGATTAGATGAGACACGTAGCGCAAAATTAAACTCTAATTGAATTCTAATTTAAAATCTAATTGGATTCTCTCTCAGCTTTACCTATTAAATTTTTTTTAATGTATAATACCATACATGGTATTAAACATTAAAAAAAATAATAATAAGCAAGGCTTCAATGGATCCACGAACGCGTGCAGTGAATCAAAGATAGTAAGAAAGTAAAGAAGAACGAGTTTTATGCAAAAGAAAACCTTCATTGGCGAAGTCCGAGGAGAATGATCCTACAATATATTTCTTTTAGGTTGGATATTATTGCAATTCTTGTTGCTACAGTGTTTTCTTTACAGATTCTCTGATCCCTTGTCCCTGGAGGGTCTCTTACACTATATAGTTCCCTATAAATGATCTTGGTCCTCCATTTGTTGATCATCTAGGCCACTACTGGAATGCTTGTCCCACTAGACTCCTTCCCATACCCCTTGTAAGTTGCAGCAGCTAAGGTAATACTGTTCAAGGGTCTTCTCCACATAAATGCAACTAGGAGGTTTGGTGAGATGCATTCAATGTGGTGGCAGCCATTATTCCTTCAGTCATGTTAGTGTTGAACCTTTTCCCCGAAACTCTTTCTCTACAGTACGACCTCATCTGGTGACGTGCTACTAACTTGGCCTTACTATCCAAGAGTGTGGCCTCCTCGGCATGATAATGGCCCCTTTCGGCTATGGGTATGACATGTGGCGCAATTCCCTTGTTGGGATTTTTGTACCCCACAGGCATTTATAAGCTTTTGCAAGGGATTATTTTGTTAAAAACTTCTCACTTTGTCCTACCAAAGCCTAGTAAGACTTCAACCTACAATTGTTGAGTTCAGCTTTATCTATTTTTGTTGGCAATTGTAATTCCCAATTGATTAGCCCTCTCGCTCAATTCTTTTTTGTCTTTGTTCAAATATACCCTATAGTATATTTTAATTTGTAATAATTTAAATTTAAAATTTTATGTCCAATGAATTTTTTGCATTGTCCTCAAATTGCAAAATTAGCCTTCTTAAACTTGAAAATTGTCCAAAGAACCCTAAAAATAAAATATCACCTAGTTTATATATGTGGTTTGTGGCCTTTTCCCAAAACAATAACAAAACTTTGTTTGGAATAACAAAATAAAAACAAATCCCTCTTAAAAAATATCACAACTAAGAGAGAAAAACAAAAAAAAAAAGAAGTTAAAAGTTAAAAGTTTTGGCTCTTTGAGATTTGGATTTAATGGTGAAATTTAGCTCCGCCTTAATTATTGTTTGGTTTTTTTTTTTTTTTTTTTTTTTTTTTTTTTTTTTTTTTTGTCATTGATAACAATTAGATATTTTACATCTTGCAATATATTCTCAATTACAAGAATTAAATCATCGGTCTAGTGAGCAAGCAATGAGATATGTGGAATTTTTAGAATTGATGATATTTGTTTGTTGAAATTGGAACCTCACCATTACAAACATAACTTAGTTCAACATCTGAATTCCAAAAAAAATGTTAAATATTTATGAATTATGCCAATAGCTTGTAAGGACCAGCAAAATCAAAAACCTGCTAACTTATAGAGCGGTCTTGGTGTACTTACTATTCTAATTAATTTCTATTGCAACTATGGAATGGGAAATTTCAACTATATATATAATTATATATATATATGTGTGTGTGTGTGTAAAAGTAGGTTTCTCAACAAAATGGAAAATGATTGTATAAGATAAGCTTTGATTTAGTAAATTAAAAAAGGAAATTAATATGAAATTTAGTACATAACCAATCAAGTTCTTTTTGATATATTATAAATGACGAAGTTGAAATGTATTAAAAAGAAATAATTTGTATCTTTGATTTACATATTTTTAGTATTTGATTTTCAATATATTGTTTTGATTGAAAATAATATATTATCCATTCTCAATATCTTATTATTTTATGTATTTATTTATTTTGATTTTCAATATATTATTTTTATATTCTTCATTGATAAAAAAAAAAAAAAAGAGTTATGCATGTTTTTTTGGCCCCCTAAAGATAAAATCATAAAATTATGATTTCATCCATGAGAAAATAGGAGGTGGTTTGGACCTTGGATGTTAATTTTAATTATAAGTAGAATCCTTCCTGCTATTGTTTGGACTTTGGATGTTTTAATTATAAGTAGAGAAGGATTGAGAATGGATATTTAAATATTAAAATGGAAATGAGAGAAAATGATAAGACAACATCATATAAATTCACAGTTATATTTCTTATTTATCAATTTAAAGAAATATATATAAATTGAAATAAAAAGTTTAATAACAGTTTTTTTTCTTCTTCTTTTGATTATGATATAAAAAGATAAGAAGAGTTTAGATGACAAGGTTAAAGAAAAGAAAATTAGAAATGGCAATAATAGTACCGCATCCCAAACTAACACAAAAATTCGGCTTCTTTAAAAAGACGGTGGTTTCGATACGTGTAGGCAAGGCTAAGGAAACATCCAGGGAAGTCGCACAAGAAAAAGATAGCTACAAAATTGGGTCAGCTTAAAAATGAGAAAGGGATAGCTGACTCTTTTTACATTATTGGAGGCTTAGAATTTTTTTTTTTTTTTTTAAATGTACTCTTTAACAACCAATACCAAATCTTAACAAACCTGCCAAATTAATCCCTAAGACTTTTTTTTTTTTTTTCTTTTTTTGAGGAACGATCCCAAAGGCTGAATGTAAGTGAATTGTGTTACACTAAAGAAATACGAAATTAAATTTGGATGCTATATATATATATATATATATATATATATATATATATATATATTTTTTTTTTTTTTGTAAAGAAAAAATCTTTAAAAATGATAATTGAATGTCACATACGTCACGGTAGTGACTTTTTTTTTGTTGTGATTTAGTGATAAATAATTATAATCCATGCAATTACTTATGGACAAAATTTATATACAATACTTTAGGTGCTATCTTTTAGGTTTTTTTTTTAAGATTTTGTCAGGTAGCCACTTAATTAAAATATGAGAGATGTTACGTCCACAACATTTTCACAACAAATCATAGGTGGTTAGTTGCTATTGTTTCAAATTTGAACCTAACACTAAAATTACTTTTATGCCTCAACAATAACAACTAGTAACAACTTGTCATTTATAATTTGTTATGAAAATATTATAAAAATGTTGTGGACATATCATTTCTCTTAAAATATAAACTTTCATCACATGAGAAAAAAGCCACATGACAGAATTTTAATAAGGGAACTTATGGAACAGCACCTAAGTACTATACTTAAGTCTTACTCATTACTTATACTATAACTAATCTTTGAGTACACGCGTGAGCTCTTCTATTTTTTTGGGTAAACGTTAATAATTTAAATCTATTATAATTTAAAAAAAAAAAATTTCAAACAAATAAAAATGCTAAACTTTAGAGATAAGCAATAATTGTAATTTCTTTTTTGAACAGGAAAAAAAAATCCTAAATTTTAGGAATTCTCTTTTTGAATTCAAAATGAAATCTATTATTTGACATTTATAACTCTATTTCTAAATGAATTTTTCCTTTATTAATGAAGGTATTTTTGAACTGTATAAAAGTTCAGTTGAAAGGGGGAAATCCTCTTATATATAATATATACTCTTAAACATTCCACATAATGTACTTTTTTTTAAGGGGACATATTACTTAAGAAAATGAGAAGTGCTCAGTTCACAACATTTTCACAACAAATTATAAGTGGTAAGTTATTAATTTGTTATTAGTTCTAATTTGAATTCACAATTTAAATTACTACTTTTTTGTCTACCTGTAACAACTAATAATAGTCTGTCACTTAAAATCTGTTATTAAAATATTATGAAAATAGCATTTTTTGAGAGAATATAGGTGACATTTTGCATTAAATAAAAGTCAATTTATGTAACTGTTGGAAATTTTGTGTAGATTTGACATAGAGAATAGAGAGAGTAGCAGGCAAAAAAGCTGTGTATCAGACCATGAGACTTTGACATCTAAAGAATCATAGGATACCTTAAACAAATAGACACTCATAGGAGTGGTCCGTTTCTTTCCCGATTGACTCAAAAATACTGCGAATCCATTTGGTGTACCCCCGTTTAATTCGGATTTTGTAATGTCCATTGCAGACAATGCCCAATCAAAAGGAATTTTCTATTGGTTTTCTTTGGGTGGTCCACCACATGACCAAGAAGCAGTATAAATACCAACTCTGTTCAATTGCAATGGAAGCAAGCACAAAAGACCAGAACACAGAGCTGATAAACCATTTCCATTTCCATTTTCCTCTCCATCTCCCTCTGTTCCGAACATACCCGAATTCCTCACTCAGTTCAGGATGGACTGCAACAATTTGAGCAATCTTCTTTCAGAAAGGTTAGTACAAAGTTCTTTGCTTTAGTTTTTTGGTTCTACATTTCTCTGTTTAGCTATGAATTCCAGTAGTGCAAAGACTCGAAGCTCCATGGTTTAGTACTAATTTTTTTTAAACAAACAAGACGTTTTTAGCTCCTAAACCTACATGATCATTTTCACTTTTTAAGTGTTTAACTAAATAAGGTTGGTTGCTTATGTGCGTTCAATTAAAGCTCATTAAATTGCATTCAATGATAGATATGGAAATGAAAGAGAAGTTGGATGTAATCTTTTTATTGTTTTTCCAAGCTTTGGATTGGAGCTTCCACGTTCAAGTATAAAGAAGCCTCTGGCGTATAATCAGCTACCTAAACTTCATCTCCTCTGTTGTGTTGTGTATGTGTGGACTGGGTGTGTTTCTAAGACCTGGAATCAAGTGTGTTTAACTACCCGGCAACCCAACCAGGCTACAAGCCTGTAACACATGGTGCATAAACTATGATCATGATGTTTTGAAGTAAATAAGCTGGGATGTTACATTTGGATGTTAAGCCGGGTTAAATTTTGAGAGTCAAGCCAGAGTATTATTAATAGTTCTGTTTTCTTTTTCGTTGCCTTGTTTCTTTCTCATAACTTTTTTTAGCTGTCGATCCAAAACAAATATTAGATTTTATTGTCGAATTTCTTAATTAAGATGCAGAGAGTTTCCTTATGAATGATGATTGGTAAAATCATCCCAATTTTTCAAGAAAATGGGATTTACTTAGCCAAGGGTTAGTTTAGACTTTTGGCACAACATTATAAGATTTCATACACCAAGTAGCTAACATCTTTGAACATGGGATAAAGTTTTCGCAATTTTTGTCCAACTTTTAGTTAAAAATTGAGGCTATCTTGACCCTATTATATACACCAAAACATTTCCTATGTTATACATATCAAAACATGCCATGTTGCACACTTGTTACTTGTTAGCAACCAAGCCAAAAAAAATTTTGGAATGTGACAAAGGTTCATTTGATTCTTATCAGCCTTTAAGAATATGATGCATATTATTTTAAAATATATATATATATGTGTGTGTGTGTGTGTGTGTGTGTGCGCGTGTCTTTTGACATAATCTGAGGCATTTTAATGTTTTTATGTCTAGATCTGAGCAAGAACTCCGTTTCTTCAAGCAATTTCTTGCTGTGTTCGGATTTTCCTTTTGCTTTTTGCTCACCCTGGTGGGATTGAAGTATCAAAACTCAGATGGTGCTCTATTCCACGAACACAGTGTGATCATGGTGTTATTGATAATAGATGTTTGTACCGGCACTACAGCATTGGCAATGGTGACACTACCAAATTCCCACAATAGTTCTCTCCTTTTAGTTGAATTTGTGTGTCTTATTTGTGGAGCTATTGCTTGTGACTTGCTCATTTTGATACTTGTCCCTCCCTTTGGGTGGATTATGTTCATTATATGTGCATTTGGTTTTGTATGTATACTTTATAGCTCGTACCCACAAATCCTCAAATCAATATGGCAAGCACCTTCCCAAACGCCCAATGGATCTCCCATGTCAACTCCCAACGAGGCAGAGACACAAATGGCGGAAATGGCATAATGTTTAATAGTTGATTCACCATTATTTGTCCTCTCATGAACACTGAATGGATAGAGATTATTTCTTTATTTTGCATAGATATGTAATATGACCAATTGGATCTGAACTGATTTGTCTCTTTCATTGAGTTGATTTTGTATTTCTCTGGCGTTTAGATTGGATGAGTTTAAGCTTTATCCATCATGAATGTTAATACAGACTCTAATGCAATTCAATTTCTCGTAATAAGTCTGCTGGCCCCAAAAGAAAATTACTGAATGAGAGATAATTGGGCTTCTTTTAAGCAAAGCAGTAACATTCATGCTTAGTTTGGGCTTTTAAGTCCTATTGTGATGCAGAATCAAGAATTCATATTGTGGCCTAGCAAATTAGACTTCCGCGATTCAATGCAAAACAACCAAAAAATAACATGTCCATTCGAATTGGAAAGTCGGTTCAAATTCAAAAGAAATTATAAATAAGAAAAAGGGGTTGCGATCAGAATTGCACAACATCCACATGCAATAGCTTCTATTTTTCTCAGAATAATTTTTACCTTTTAACTTTTCACATTTTTTACTCTTGCCAAAAAATTTCATTCAAATGTTAAATTATTTTTTTATTATTATTATTTTTTTTACACTCAATCTTAGTCATTAAAAGTTATTTTATGTTTAAGTACCAACTTAAAAAAAAAAAAAAGAGGGCCGGGCTTAGGTCCAGTGTCCAATAGCACTAGATTCGTTGAGATGATAACATGTGTTTACTTTTAAACATGTGTCACCATCTTATTGGGTCCAATGCACTAGATGCACTAGACCAAAACCAAGTCCAAAAAAGAGTCCTTAACAGTAAACTCGGAAACCCATATGCCTCGCCCAAGACCCTCATAAGCCAATCATCAATCAATATATATATAAAAGTAGAGACTTCATGTTGGAGAGCATGGAGTTGTGCCAAGTGGCGCATTCCTTGAAATTCTTTTTATTTAGGCTTCTACTTCAAAGAGTTTGCATTTATATCAAATTATTAGTTCATTGAATCAGCTAATAGAGTAAATGTATATACTAATTATCTATATTTGTGCATTAATTATTTATATTAAATGAATTTATAAGATTATTTTTATAAAATTTATTTAAGAAATAATTTTTAGTTGGAAGAATAATATTAGATTTACAATATTGACATTATTCCTCATTTTTAGTTGCTTTGACAAAAATTGACACAAAAACTAAAAAAAAAAAAATTAAATATTTGTGAATTCACTATAATTAATCTTAACCCTTTAAATTTCCTGATTCCTTTCAGTGACATGAGGTACACACACACACACACACACACACACACACATACATACATACATATATGTATTTATGTATGTATGTATGTGGAACTAACATTGTAATATTTATTCTATGTAATTAGAAAGATAACTAATAGAATTAATATGTTTTCTTTTTTGTTATATTAATTATTTTAAGTATAATGAAATTTTAGTATCATTTTTCTAAGATTTATATGAGAAACAATTGATTTTTTTTTATGTGATGAACAATTGATTTGAAATATGGTATTCTTACTAAAATTTTAGTTGTCTTTGCAACTATTGAAACAATGTCCAACAAAAAGGGAAAAAAATAAATAACTTTACTAACACAAAATCCAAAATGTAAAAAAAATAATTTGAAGGATATTTGCATTTTTGTAAGCATGAAACGTGCCTATTTATATGACCCATATATATCATGCAATTTTCACACATATATATACTATGATCATCACTATACTATTCTTAATGTCTTTCTATTTTGTCTATAAAATAACTAAAGATTACCTTTTTTTACAAAGAAATTTATTGAAATTTTTTTATATACATCGATAGTTGAGTGTGAGGGATCTGAATTTGAATGTTTCTATTAGAAATTGAGATGTCAACTAGTTAAACTAAATCTTATTGAAATATTGGTGAAAACTAATAACGAGTTGTATTTTTTTTATTACGAGATATTTTCTTTGGTTGTCTCTTTTACATACAAGAGTGCTTAGTGAAATATTATCGAGCAGAGGTTTCCATACACAATATATAGATTCTCAATTTTGATTAGCAAATGGACACTTATGACTTTTTATTTGTCTTTTTGTGCTTCTGAAACAGATATCATGGCGTGTACTGTATGCAAAATCATACACAAAAGATGCGAAGATAATTGCTACTTCGAAAAAAATTTTGGACCTCAAGATAAAGAGAAGTTTCTGAAGATCAGAAAAAATAATTACTTAGTCGAATTTATGAAAGCAAAGTTGAGCGATGATGATATTAGTGACGAACACAAGAAAGGGCTTATAGAAAGGTGGTATGTCTATAGAGACACTTGTATATATCAATAGCCAGCAGCTAATGAACATAATTATTGCCATATGCTGAAATTTTCACAATTTAATCAATGTAGTTGGTCAATGATGATGCATGAAAGAACAGTAATTAGTAGGAACATCTTTTAGTGTTGTGAAATTTTAAAGTACTCGCAAGTGTACAAACCGTACCAAAGTATAGTGCAAAATGACAGAGAGCTAAAAAAAGCTGGAACTTTCATTAACTGAACTGATATAACTAACTGAATTAAAATGAAACTGTACACGTTATGGAGACTAAATACAAAACAAAGCAAGCCCAAAATATCCTAAACTACATGGGCACATGTGCCAGCTAATTATCTCATGTGTGAACACATTCATTCTAGTTCATGTTTGAACACATTCTAATTAAATACAATTCACTGAACTACAGGTACAATTCTACAACAACTACACTACTTATCTCAGACTTTACTTCTCCTCTTTCTCCTCTTTCTTCTTTTGCTTCGTTCTTTTTCTTCCTTTTTCATAGTCTTCAACACTCCCCTCAAGTCCAGAGTATTAGGCTCTGAGACTTGAACTAAAGAAGCTACCTGTAATTGCTTTTTTTGCTCCTTTAACATCTTAGGTTGAAAAATATCTTTCAATCCTAGTTTCTTTGACAATCTCACAAAAGATGAAAAACCCAAAGCTTTAGTGAAGATGTCTGCAACCTGAGAATTTGTAGCAACATGGAAAGTCTTAATCATTCCCTCCAAAATTTTATCTCTCACTAAATGGCAATCAGCTTCTATATGCTTGGTTCTTTCATGGAAGACCGGGTTTGCTGCTATGTACAGTGCAACTTGGTTATCACAAAACAGCATAGCTAGTCTTGAATGCTCAATCCTCAAGTCCTTCAACAATTGCCAAACCCAAGTGATTTCATAGGCCACACTTGCCATAGCACTATTCTCAGCTTTAGTTGAGGACCTGAACACAACTCCTTGTTTCTTTGATCTCCATGAAATCAAGGAATCTCCCAAATATACTGCATAACCAGTGAGAGACCTCATTGTATCTGGGCATCCAGCCCAATTCGTATCGCAAAAGGACTTGATATGCAACTCTGTGTTGCTTGGGAAGAATATGCCTTTACCAAGTGACCCTTTAATGAATTGAAGCACCCTGTGAGCTGCCTGAAAGTGTGGTTCCCTTGGCTGTGAAACATACTAACTCAACCTATGCACTGCATAAGTCAAGTTAGGTTTTGTCAAGGTAAGGTATAAGAGTCTTCCAATTAGTCTCCTATACTAACCTGGTTCCTCCAACAACTTGCCTTCATACTTGGATAACCTCAAGTTTTGTTCCATGGGAAACTTAACAGGTTTGCTGCCAATAAAACCAGTGTCCTTGAGAATTTCCAAAGCATATTTTCTTTGGTTAAGACTGATTCCTTCATCAGTCCTAGCCACTTCTAATCCCAGAAAATACCTCAATGAGCCTAGATCCTTCAATCCAAACTTATCATCAAGAACTTTCTTCAAACTATTAACACAAGCAACATTATTTCTTGTCAAAAGGATATCATCAACATATACCAATAAAACTTTGAATGAAACTCCTTGAGTATGAGTGAACAAGGAATAGTCAGACTTTGATTGGACAAACCCCATTTGTATAATAGTTGAGGAAGACTTCTCAAACCATTGTCTAGATGCTTGTTTGAGACCATATAAACTCTTATTTAGTTTGCAAACCAAATGATATTGCCCCTTGCTGTGAGAGCCAGGTGGTAAACACATGTAAACATCCTCAAGCAGCTCACCATGAAGAAATGTATTATTCACATCCATTTGATGAAGAAACCACCCTTTCATAGCAACCAATGACAAAACAATTCTAACTGACACTGATTTTACAACTGGAGAGAAAGTTTTTGAGTAATCCAGCCTATGCTTTTGAGTTAAAACCTTGGCAACAAGCCTAGCCTTATACCTTTCAATGGTGCCATCAAGTAAGTATTTCACTCTATAAACCCATTTACAGCCAATGACAAACTTACCAGGAGGCAAAAGGGTTAAAGTCCAAGTGTTATTCACCTCTAAAGCCTTAATTTCTTTGTCCATGGCAGCTCTCCACTCAGGAAATTGAACTACCTGGTGAAAAGAGACAAGTTCGGATGGAGCGGAAGAAACAGCCATGACAAAGGAGTGAAAAGCAGGTCCAAGGTGTGAGTAACTCAAGTGATCTGAAAGATCATAAGGCATACGAGAACATGGTTTGGTACTAGCAAATTGACAAGAGTAATTAGACAAGTAGGAAGGAGGTTTGTGAGATCTAATGGATCTTCTAAGAGGAACAAGGGAAGTGGAATCACATGGAATAGGATTAGAAGACTGTGAAGTAAGAAAGGGATCTGTAACAACAATAGGATCAGTAGAAATAGAGTCTACAAAAAGTGGTTCTGCAGAAACATGTTCTGGTGAAGGATTAGGGATATTATGAATAGGATCAGATGGAGGGAAAACAAGGTCAGAATGAACATCAAAAATAGAAGCATGAGGAAAAACAAAATTATTCAAAATTGAAGTGGGAGATGGAGGACACTTAGCATAAGGAAAAATGGTTTCATAAAGGACAATGTCCCTAGAAATATAGACAGAATTAGATTGAAGATCAAGAACTTTGTAACCCTTAATGCCATGAGGATAGCCAAGAAACACACATTTTCTGGCCCTAGATGCAAACTTGTGCCTAAGGTGAGATAAAGTGGAAATAAAACACAAGCAGCCAAAATTTCTTAGATGATGATAAGGAGTAAAGTGGAAAAGGACTTCATAAGGGCTTTTATTGCTTAAAGCCTTAAAAGGAATCCTGTTAATAAGATGAATTGCTGTTAAGATGCAATCACCCCAAAAACACAAAGGAAGTTTAGACTGAAATTGCAAAGCCCTTGCAACATTTACGATGTGTTGATGCTTCCTTTCAGCAATGCCATTTTGCTGAGGAGTATCAACACATGATAACTGATTCAAAATACCATTAGAATGAAAAAAAATCTTTTAAGAAAAATTCTGTTCCATTGTCACTTCTAATGGTTTTAATCTTGCAATCAAATTGAGTAGAAATCATAGTTGCAAATTTAGGAAATAGAGTTTGAGTTTCAGATTTATGTTTAAGCAAATAGACCCATGTGCATCTGGTAAAATCATCCATAATCGTCAAGAAAAAACTTGTAACCATCAATAGTAGGAGTAGAAAAAGGACCCCATAGGTCACAATGAATCAATTCAAAAGGTTTAGTGGTTACATGGATGCTAGAGGGAAAAGAAAGCCTTTTCTGTTTTGCAAAATGGCAAACATCACAGCTGTTGAAAAATCTAGTTTTGTATCTCATACAAAACACACAGCGGAAGCAACAACCATGGATCTACTTCAATAACGAAAGATAATATGTAACCATGAATTCTAGAACAAAGAATAGGGAGCGTACCTTAATGCAGTAAATTTCAAAACTTTCAAGACTTGAGAATACCTTTAATCTTCATCTCAATTCCACATGGTGCCTAAGATGTGTGGTCTCTCAATCAATCTTTTGTACATAGACTCTCAAAGAAAATTCTTTTTCTTCTCCTTGTGGAGAAAAATTGATTTCTTCTCTTTTCATCATACGTACTTACAAACTATTCTAGTAGTTTCTTTATTTAATAACTCTTATTAAATAATAACTGATTATCTAATTGGGTTAGCCTTTTGGGCCTACCCAATTGGGCTTTATTTTGTGGCTTGAGATGGGACCAAAAGGAACAAATAAGACTTTAGCTCCAATGGGCCTTAAGCTTTTCTGTCAACTCTTGACAAGTCCAAAGTTACTATTAATTATATTCAATACCACTATAAGAATATAATTGCACTCTAGGCCTTATTAATAAATTATATCCCAAGACTTTATTATACATACAACCCCTTCATTAAAATATTCGTAGTAATACAAAGTCATAAATGTTGACTGCCACTTTGTAAATCACTACATCTTAATCCTTGAGTACCCGATTTAATCCTTTATGTTATTCATAATATATCTATGAAATCCAATTCCATAAATATATACTTTAGTAATTCCTTACTGAAGTGGTTGGGCCCAACACTCTAAATAATCAAACCCATTAAACTTATCTCAAGGGAATATTTTATATCTTCGTTAAGAGATTATGAATTCCATCTTGAAAATATATGTTCCATCAACATTAAATGCAGCTACCCAACATAGTGAGGTTTTGACTTTAACTTATAGATCTCACTCATGATATATCAAAGAAACTTACATTTCATGATCAGGTCCATTATTCTCTTAGGATTTAAAGTTGATGTAAATAGAAGTCGTGAAATTTATTATTCATTTGACAGTGTTTAGGAGAATAATAAATCTCACAGCAATCCAATTCAATATGTCTTAACTCTTAAAACATATCAACATATCAATTAGAAGTCTCCACTTCCATGATCAAGACAAATCATCTTAGTTGATATGTTATAGTCTTTGCAGATAAAACGCTCAATTTCATCACCGACTACGAACTAAAACTCTGAGTTTACAAAGAACTTGCGATTTATATCTTTCTGTGACTTTTCACATAAATCACACACTATGCATCTCATAGACTAAGATAATGTCCCATTAATTCATTTATAGATAGTCTCATATAATTAAACAATTTAATTATTTATGATATGCCAATAAATTGGATCTTAGGGCATAAACCCCAACAACAGCAAGAAGCCTTATTAGAAACATCAATATTTACAAATGACTTCAACAATTGAAGTTTGGCTAAAGAAGGGTGACCTAATCTAGAATGCCATAAATCTGAAGAAATATGGCTGATAGTGGTGGCAAGAGCAGTTGAATTTAAAGGAGGAACAGTAGCTTGAAGCAGGTATAAACCATTGCTTTCCTTACCCAGACCAATCATGCTCCATTGAGCAAGGTCCTGGATGAAACACCAATCACCAAGAAAAATAAGGCAACAATGTTTGGTCTGAGTAATTTTGCTAACAGAAATAAGATTGAAACTAAAGGAAGGGACACACAAAACATTTATGAGTGTAAGTGTAGAAGAAATTTGCACAGTGCCTATGTGTGTTACAACAGCCTTTTCCTCATTTGGCAAATAGACACAAGACTGAACTATAGAAGTGATTATGGTCAATTGAGAAATTGAGTGCAACATGTGATCAGTGGCCCCAGTGTCAATTATCCAAGAATTAGACTTAAAACATTGTCTATCAATGACTTGAGCAGAAAAAATAGAATGAGTGAAATTGGGAGGTGTCCAAAAGGGATTACCTGAGAAATTGGAAGAAGATGATGAAGTAGAAGTAGCTGTGGAAGATGGAAGAGCAGATGCCATCACTGATGCAACCTGTGATGCAGTCTGAGCACTAAGTCCATTTGAAGTACCAAAACTTGAACCTAATGCATTATGAGCTTTCAGAAAATTGAGAAGCTGTTCACATTGAACCTGTGAGATTGGACATTAAGGTTGAGTGGTTTGTTGGCAAGTTTGAAAACCAAAACCACTAGGAAAACCTCCAAAACCTGACTGTGAAACACCAAAAGGAGTCTGCAAGCCAATGTTGGGTTGAGTAACATCACCATACTGAGCATTAGAATGACCATCAAAACCAAAACCTCCTGTGATTTGATTAGCCATAGCCTTAGTCCCACCTTTTGGCTTATACCTTGGGAGATATCCATGAAGCTTGTAGCATTTGTCAGCAATATGACCAGTGAAACCACAATAAGTACAGATTGGTCTTTCCTTCTTAGAGTTACCTCCTTTTCCTCCATTGTATTGAGCATGACCTTGATTGCCTTGAAAAGGTCTAGTGCCATTCACATACATAGCAACAGGATCCAATTGCTAAACTTGTTGAACCACATTGATAGTGTTGCCTATACTTCTCCTTTTCTCTTCTTGCAAAATCAATGAACATACCTTGCTAAGAGAAGGAAAATGCTCAATTAGCAAGATTTGCCCAATCAGAGTGCCATAACTGTTGTTCAACCCCATTAAAAACCTAAAAGCATGCTCTTTATGCTGTGCATTTAGCTGAGAAGACTTAGAACCACAAACACAAGAACAATTACAAACTGTGAAAGGCTGATTATTCACAAATTCATCCCATAAAGTCTTGAATTTGGTAAAATAGGAACTCACTAACATTGATCCTTAAACCAAATGTGAAATTTCCTTTTGAAGCTCAAATAGTCTTAGAGTGTTGTCTTGAGATAACCTATTCTTGAGATCAATCCACAAATCTTTTGCAAAATTGATGTAAATCACACTAGCTTTAAGATCAGGACTAAGTGAATTAGTCAGCCATGAGAGGATCATAGTGTTACACCTGTTCCAAGAATTGAACAAAGGAGAGGTTGAATCCGGTTCTGAAATTGAACCATTGACAAATCCAAATTTATTTCTTGAACTCAAAGCAAGAAACACAGATCTCGCCCAAGTCATGTAATTTTCAGGACCAGTGAGAGGCTGAGATGTAAGAATCAAACCAGGATTTTCATTTGTTGGTAAGAAAAAGGGATTATTGGCAGATTCATCTGCCATAGCTACACTTCCAGTTGGTGCAGATGAAGAAGAAGGTGCACCTGATGCATCTGAAGCCATGAGCAACCAAGAAAATGAAGAAAACAAAGAAAATCAGAAGAAAATTTATGTTTGGCAAGAGAGAAAATGAGGGAAAATATGCTCTGATACCATGCAAAATGACAGAGAGCTAAAAAAAGCTGGAACTTTCATTAACTGAACTGATATAACCAACTGAATTAAAATGAAACTGTACACGTTATGGAGACTAAATACAAAACAGAGCAAGCCTAAAATATCCTAAACTACACGGGCACATGTGCTAGCTAATTATCTCACGTGTGAACACATTCATTCTAGTTCACGTGTGAACACATTCTAATTAAATACAATTCACTAAACTACAAGTACAATTCTACAACAACTACACTACTTATCTCATACTTTACTTCTCCTCTTTCTCCTTTTTCTGCTTTTGCTTCGTTCTTTTTCTTCCTTTTTGATAGTCTTCAACATATAGTTTGACAAGAACGAGGTTAAACCCACAGGGACTTGAATGAACGTAGGAAAATTTATTAAACTTTAACCAAATTAATCCTAATCTAGTTTAATAAAAATTGGTTGTTTTGAAATTAAATAAACTAAGCAAATAATTAGACTAAGCAAATATATAATATAAAACAGTAACGAGATGTAAACAATCTAGAGAAAGGAATTAAGGTTTTGAAATCTGCCTTGTTAATTCATATCAACATATATTTATGATCATTAATTTTTTCCAACCACTACATGATAATTTATAAATCAATCTTGCTACCATGGAAAATATTATCATTAAAATTTCTATTTAAATATCTAAAGCATACTCTTCTTTACTTCCTAGGTATAAAATCAAATCATCAATTGTATCTATAGCCAAACAAATCACAAGAGATATCAAATTTTAAAATCAAGAAATAATAAACCAAGAATTCAATTGATTAAGACAAATCCTAAATCATGAGAAAAAACATGATTGAACTCATATCTAGAATCCCATCTTAGTCAATTGATATGAAGCAAGAACAATTTAAATCATTAAAGAACAACTATTGTGAGAAAAATCAAATCACATAAATAATACTGATAATTCTTAACAAGGTTTCATCCTCAACCTTAATTATAAATTTAACTACTCATGGTAATTGAAATAAAACATAAGAATAAAATACTAAACATTAAATTAGACAAATAAAATAGAGAAAGAAATAGTCACAATGTTATCATGGAGAAAAGATACAGAGAAGCCACATGCGGCATTGCCTCTTGCTCCAATTTTCTATTTTGCATCTCAACCCTAGCATTAGCATCCTCTGAATTTTGCCCTAAAGAGCCTTTAAATAGGTCAAGGAATCATATTACAAGTTGAATTCCCGTTTGGAGAAAATCCTAGATTTTTAGGCTTCACTTAACCGATGATTTTGGCCTATTTAACGTCAGAATTTGAACTTTTGGTAAACTACAAAATTGTAGCCCTTTAAGTTAACTTTCCATCATCTTGATTGGACATCTGAGCCAAAATTTATGCAAAAAATACTAACTGATGTGTAGGCTAGAACCTTAATCTAAATTGGACTTGGATTTGGTGCAAATTTCCTTTGATTCTTTGCTTCAATTGAACTTAAATTTAATTGGGGTGGCTTCTTTAACTTCATCATGGCCCTTGTAAAAGTAAAGTCCATTAGCTTTCTTCTTTACACAAATCCACTAATTTAATTCCATTTTCCTACAAAAAACAAATTCACACAATAAAATTCAATTAAACACAAAATTGATTATTTAGCATTATTCCAAGACCAAATATAAAATGCATGAATTAACTCAAAATAAGTATGATAATGCTTTCTAACAATGATATAAATATGCAAAATTAAACTATTATCAATGCACATCATTTAGCTTATTTGAAAAGAAAGTTATAAAAAAAAAATACCTTTCTATTCAGAGAAATGTTATGTCCATAATATTTTCACAACAAATCCTAAGTCGTAGGTTGTTACTGGACATAGCAAAAAGGGTTTCTCTCTCGTATAGGAAACAAAGGCGTCACCTCCTTCTTACTATACGATTGTAGAATTGAAGTACCTTCGAAGGAAGGCAATTGTTGTTCCCTACAGTACCAAGTGTATTGGTAGGGCTTGG
Source organism: Quercus glauca (assembly GCA_023736055.1). NCBI lineage: Eukaryota > Viridiplantae > Streptophyta > Magnoliopsida > Fagales > Fagaceae > Quercus > Quercus glauca. Next base: position 79,322,344 of record CM043318.1, on the reverse strand, counting down.
TGGGTTTTTTTTGGGGTAAGGGAAACAGTGTGTGAGTCTATATGAGTTTTTCTTGCCTTCCTTCCGTAATGGATGAGATTGCACAGGGATGGAATGATCTCTCCCTTTTAGATAGAGAGAGTGATGACATGAAATTAAAAAAGAAGCGGCCAGCAGAGGAATTTTCTTTGGTGGCTAGATTTTTGACCAGCAAAGCGTTGAGTATAGATGCAGTAGCAAGAACATTTACTCCTATTTGGAAAACACGCAATGGTTTCCAGATACGAAACTTGGGAAATCATAAGCTTCTGTTTATTTTCGACAATGAGTCAGAAGTGGAAAGGGTGCTGCAAAATGAACCTTGGAGTTTTGACAAGCATCTCATTGTGTTCCAGCGTTACAATAAGGACACTATCCTAGAGAATTATAGCTTGACAGAAGCTGCATTGTGGGTGCAAGTTCACAACATACCGTTGGGTTATATGGATAGAGAGACAGCGGAAGAGATATGCTCAACAGTGGGCAAGGTGGTGAAGTCTGCGGGCTCTAAAGATTCGGGGGGTGAGGGCTTCATTAGAGTTAGAGTGATAGTGGATGTAACCCAACCTCTTTGTCGAGGAAGAGTTGTGACACTTGAAAATGGCACGAAGACTTGGGTTTCTTTCAGGTACGAAAGGCTCCCGAACTTATGTTACTGGTGTGGCTGCCTTGATCACGATGACAAAGATTGTGAGGTCTGGGTACAAAGCGAAAGGAAGTTGGATCAAAGTAAGAAAAAATATGACTCCAGTATACGTGCGAAGCCGGTTTACCAGTCAAGCAAGCATGTGGTTCATGTTCCAGGTTACTTTGAGGGGAGGAAGAAGATATCAGAAAACATGGTGACTGAAAGAAGCAGGGGAGTACCAGCACTAAGGCAGCCACCAATCTCACGGCCATCTACTCCGATACCACCCGAAAAGGAAAGCATGAATATTGGGGATAACATTAATGCAGACTTTAATGATATTCCAAATACAGCAGATTGTGATCTTGTGTTTGGCTCAATTCCATCACATTCGGACAACGGTAAGGAGGAATTTATGGAGAAAATAAAGAACATTGATAAGGATTTGAAAAGGTTTAACTTAGTAGAGAAGGACGTGAATAGCTCCAGTACTGAAACAACAGTATCCTCTCATAATGGGCCGAATGTGGACCCAATTACTGCTGTGAGTAAGCCCACACGTTGGATTCGGATTGCTAGGCCCACTATAATTCAAGAAGAGCCTCGGGCTGTAGAAAAACTTGGTAAACGTAGTAACCCATTCCCAGCAACAGCGAACCCGTTACAGAAACGTAAAGCTTCAGATGAGAAACTTGACAATGTCTGTACTTCTCCAGCGACGGTGGCTGATATTCAGCCCCGCCGAGAACAATGAGTTTGATGTGTTGGAACGTGCGGGGGCTTGGGAACCAACACACCATTCAGGAGCTTGCAAAGTTTGTGCGGGCGCAAGATCCCTCAGTCCTGTTTTTGGCCGAGACGTGGGCGGATGAGGCTAGGCTGAAAAGGCTTTATGACGAACTGCAATATGATGAAGTGTGGGTGGTGGGTCGTGTTACGAGAGCAGGTGGTCTAGCTCTCTTATGGAAAAATTCAGTAAACTTGGAGGTAGACTCGGCTTCGCTTAATCATATAGATGCCATCATTAATAAAGGACGAGCTGATGCATGGAGATTTACAGGCATATATGGTTTTCCTGAAGCTTATAGGAAAGCTGAGACATGGGAGTTGATGAGGGGTTTGAATTAAAAATTTAATGTACCTTGGATTTGCGCCGGAGATTTTAACGAAATACTTAGAGGTCATGAGAAGCTTGGTGGCGCACCAAGAAGGGAGTCTGAGATGATTCCATTTCGGGAGATGATTGATGAGTGCGAGCTTGTGGACTTGGGGTTTGTTGGCCATAAATTCATGTGGAGAGGTAGAAGAGCAGGTGGTGTTGTATTAGAGAGACTTGACCGGGCCTTTGCAAGTAATTCTTGGCTGGAACAGAACCCAGCAACTAGAGTACAACACGTTAGAGCCCACTCGTCGGACCATAATCCTATCATCATCAGACCAGAAGGAATTTTAGCTAGTCGAAATAAACCGTTCCGCTTTGAACAAATGTGGTTGAAAGAAGGTGGTTGTAGTGACACTGTCAAGTCGGTTTGGGAAGATGGTTTGGCTGTTAGTTCTATGCCGTTGGTGGCTCAAAAAATTAAGGAGTGTGGGGCTCGGTTGACTGAATGGAGTAGACAATCTTTTGGGAGTATTAGACGTCAATTGGAGGAATAAACAAGAGAATTAATCAGGGCTGAATGGGCGGCAGCAAGAGGGATTGACACTTCTACGGTTAAAGTAATTCAGTTGGAGGTAAATGAGTTGCTTGATAAAGAAAGTTTGATGTGGCAGCAGCGGGCAAGATCTTTGTTCTTAAAGTCTGGTGACCGTAACACTCGTTATTTCCACAGTCGTGCTTCTCATAGGTACAAGAGAAACAGAATTCACGGACTGAAAATAGTAACAATGAGTGGTGCACTTCGGATGGCCAAATTGCAGAGATAGTAGTCAGATTCTATGAGTCCTTATTCACTTCTTCGCAACCTCTCGATATGCAAACAGTGCTGGATGTAATTGAACCCAAGGTAACAGAAGACATGAACCAGGAACTTATTAAACTTTTCACCAAGGAAGAGATGGAACTTGCCTTAAAACATATGGAACCTCTGAAAGCACCAGGTCCAGATGTTATGCCTCCAATCTTTTTTCAATCTTTTTAGTCTGTGGCGGGTGATGATGTTACCTATGCTGTGCTTGATTGCCTTAATAATTGTTATATACCGCATGATCTCAATCATACTTTTGTGACTCTCATTCCTAAAGTTAAAAGCCCTGAGTATATTTCTGAATTTAGACCAATCAGTTTGTGTAATGTTATTTACAAATTGATGTCTAAAGTTCTAGCTAATCGTCTGAAGAAGGTGCTGCCTTATCTGGTTTCTGAGAATCAGAGTGCTTTCTAGGCAGGGAAGGTTATTACAGATAATATTTTGATGGCGTTTGAAACTCTCCATTATATGAAGCATCACCAATCAGGCAAAACAGGCTTCATGGCTTTGAAACTCAACATGAGCAAGGCTTATGATCGAGTGGAGTGGGGTTTTATAGAAGGGTTACTAAGGAAGATGGGATTTCATGAGAAATGGATTGCTTTGATGATGGAGTGTATTACCACTGTTTCTTATTCGGTTTTAATTAATGGGGAGCCTACAGGTACCATTCATCCCAGCAGAGGTATAAGACAGGGTGATCCTCTCTCACCTTATCTTTTTCTTCTTTGCACTGAAGGTCTCCATGGCTTGATCAATCATGCTGTTACATCAAGGAATATTAGAGGTATTTCCATTTGCAGGAATGGTCCTAGACTTACACATTTATTCTTTGCAGACGATAGCCTCTTATTTTGCAGGGCCACGAGCCAGGAGTGTCAGCATGTTCTTAACATCCTTACGGCTTATGAAAGAGCATCTGGACAGCAGCTAAATAGAGATAAAACAACTCTATTTTTTAGCAAAGCCGTTCCTCAAGTGGTGCAAGATGATATCATTTCTATGATTGGTGTGCCTGAAATAAAGCAGTATGAGAAGTATTTGGGTCTCCCCTCCTTTGTGGGTCGGAACAAAAAAGCTAGCCTTCAATATATAAAAGAGCGTGTGTGGTCTAAAATTAGGGGGTGGAAGGAGAAACTTCTTTCTCAAGCCGGTAGGGAAATTCTTTTGAAGGCAGTAGTCCAAGCCATTCCTGCATACTCTATGAGTTGCTTTAAACTTCCCACCACATTATGTAATGAGATTGAGATCATGATTCGAAAATTTTGGTGGGGTCAAAGAGGTGTTAGGAGAAAGGTTCATTGGGTGAAATGGAGCAAACTTTGTAAGCCTAAGAGCGAAGGAGGTATGGGTTTCCGTGAGTTGGAAAAATTTAATGAGGCTTTGTTGGCTAAACAAGTTTGGAGATTGGCATCAAACCAAGACTCCCTATTTTTCAAATTCTTTAAAGCAAAATTTTTTCCAAATGGATCCATATTTGATGCAAAGGAAAAAAATGGTTCTTATGCTTGGAGGAGTATACTCAAAGGGCGTGAAGTCATAATGAGGGGTATGAGATGGAGGATTGGTGATGGTTTTTCGGTCCGGATATATCAGGATAAATGGCTGCCAGCTACTGAACAAGGCAGGGTCATTTCTCCCATTTCGAACATCAATCCAGAAGCTCTAGTGTCCACTTTGATTGATCATGAGCAGTGCAGATGGAGAGAGGCAGAGATTGATAGAATTTTTGTGCCTATGGAAGCTTCTATCATTAAAGCTATTCCCTTAAGTTTCTCTAACAGGTGTGACACAATTTTCTGGCCAAGGAACTTTGATGGGGTCTACTCTGTCAAGTCCGGATATAAGTTGCTTTTGGAGTTGGAGTGTGGGAATGGAGCAGAGTCTAGTTCATCTTCTATGGGAGCGATGAAGAGTATTTGGAACGGAATTTGAAAGCTGGAGGTCCCAAACTGTATTCGAGTGCTCCTATGGCGTGCTGGGAATGACTCACTTCCTACAAAAGTCAACCTGACCCGCCGCAAGATGTTAACAGAGGCTACATGTCCACTGTGCAAGCTAGAACCTGAAGATACATTACATGCGCTATGGAAGTGCCCACTTCTTTCAACGGTTTGGCAGGTGTCTTTTGCTGATTTGGTTTCTGAAACTAACGATGCTTCTGATTTTTTGGATGTTATCCAACGTGCACAACAGGACAGGTCTCGTTTTGCTTTGTTTGCATGGACCGCTTCGCTGGTCTGGATGCGTCGAAATAAGCTTCGTGTAGAGGAAGATACTATACCGTTGGAGAAGATCAGCTCTATGGCTCGTGAGGGTCTTCAGGAGTATCAGCAACTACGTCCAATCCACACCAAGATTCCACGCACGGCGAGATTAGTCAGATGGCGCCCTCCTCCATCAGGCTTACTTAAAGTTAACTTTGATGGAGCATTCTTTGCAGAAGATAACAAGGCTGGCCTTGGTATTATAATCCGTAACGAAGACGGATTGGTTATGGCTGCTATAACACAACAGATTCCACTGTCGGCTTCAGTAGAGATGGTGGAAGTGCTAGCAGCGCGCCGAGCTCTTTGGTTTGCGAAGGAGTTGGGTTTCCAAAGACTGTTAGTTGAAGGTGATTCTGAAGTCATTATTAACTCAATCAATAGTGGCAATATGTCCAAGTCTGAGTTTGGGCATATCTTACAAGACATTAAGTTTCTTTGCTCTTTTTTTAATCATGTATCTTTTATTCATATTAAGAGGCAAGGGAATTGTGTAGCTCATAGACTAGCTAGACGAGCTATATCTAATCCTTTAGATGTTTGGATGGAGTCTGTTCCTCCAGACACGACTGATGTTTACAATTTTGATCTTCAGTTTATTACTCAATAATATTCCCCTTTGATAGGGGTTTCTCAAAAAAAAAAAAAAAAAAAAGGTTGTTACTGGTTGTTATTGTTAGGGCAAAAAAGTAATCTCAGTGACAGATTCAAATTTAAACCAATAACAACTAACCATTTATGATTTGTTGTGAAAATATTATCGACGCAGCATTTCTCTTCCATTTATATGAAAATGTCACCATAAGTTGTTGAAACTTGAAACTATGCTTTCCTTTTTGTTCTATAAAAAAGAACTACACAATTTATATGGAAATGTTTGGTTCTACACAATTTATAAAAAAGAACTATGCAAATTTCTTATTCCTGTATTATTTATGTTTTGCTTTCATGTTAAGAGTTTTTGTGAAAGTTTAGGTGTGGTTTTAATTTCTCGATAGTGAATTTTGATTAGTGGTATTTGTAAGCTTAGAATTAGCCAAACCAAAATAAATTTTATATGTTGTAATACATGCTATTCTATTATTTTGTAAGTATTTTTACAGCAATGGGATTCTCAAATATTTATTAGACAAAATTGAAACCCACATTTACAAATGAAAGATATCCGTACGTTTTCTCAAGTGAATTAACTGTGTAACTAAGACAAATTACTGAGGTTTAACTCGTATTAAACGTCCAAAAGTTTGAAATAGATCCTTTCATTGATATTTCTTTTCCCCCACCAACACCCTAAAGTTGTCTACATCCTTTTTTATTTTTTTATTTGCCTCCAATTTCAACGAATAGAATGAGTCATCCTAATGCCCCCTCTATCCTTTCAACCTGACGTAAAGAACTTTATATCATGGTTCATCAACTAAAAATGATGCTACATGAACAAAATATTGAACAATTTTTTTCACACCTGTTAAGTTCGCAAACTTTCACCGATTTTTATGAGTTAGTTACTGATATTATTTTTTTATTTACCCCAAATAATCTGTTATATTAATTAAGTATAACAAAATTAAGGAAATTCATACTCTAATTGAAATTCAATTTGAAATATATATATTTTTTAGGGATAGAATCTAATTGAATTTTTTCTCAATTTTGACTTTATATATATAATCTAAGAAGTAACTCAATGTGTGAAGTGAAGACTCTAAAAAGAATTTGGATCTTTCTAGACAATTAAATATATATATATTGTAGCTTTCATGAATGAACATACCAGATGAAAACAAGAAATACAAATGAATAGCAACTTACCTTCAAATGCAAGTTAAAAACTCTATTTAGTTTCTTCTCCCAGTATCATGTCTATAAGAAGTTGGATGTTGGACGCAGATATGTGTTAATGAAAACATTCTTTTTTAACAACCTGTGATGAAATATTTGCTGCCAAAAGTGTTCCATGAAAGCCTTCCTCAGTGTCTTGAACATTCATTTTCTGGTCAAGGAGTTCATCAAAGCTTTGATCTTTCATCATTAAGAACCTAATAATAACCCAATTAAATTATTTGATACAAATTACAAGAAACATTACGATACAAGAGACACCAAAAAAAAAAAAAAATGCTGGCAATATAAGGATTGAGTATTTTTAGGGTGTGTTTGTATAAGCCGTTGGAAATTGATTTTTTGAATTTAAAATGACGTTTATAAAAAATAAAATAAAAAACCAAAAAGAGTTGTAGTTACATAACAAAGTTTTAGGTTTTAAAAACGTTCTTTTAAGTTCTTAAAATGTTTGACCAAACAAACCCTCAATTAGAAAGGCCCACCTTTGTTTTTGGGCTACATTTTTTTAATTGGACCTTTTGGCTTTGAATGGATTTTTATTGGGCTTAACTAAATGAGCTTTTGGGTTTTAATTGAGTGTGGTTTTCAAATTGGGTTTCTTATGTGTTTGGAATTTTGTTTAAAATGTGGGCTGGTTGAATCTTGTTTAGGGTGTGATAATAAATGGACCTTGTTTAGATATGGGTTGGCCGAGTTTAAGTTGTGAGGTTGGTTGATGTAGCTCAGGTTGAGCTGCATTTCAAATGGAATTTAGCCATTTGGTTTAAATCTAAAAGTGTGTGTGGGACTCATGGGTCAAGGCATTAAAAAAAGAATAAATCAGATGGGTTTTGTTAAAATTAGTTGGTGTTATGCAAGAGTTGATTGGGTTTAATGAGTCAAGCTTAGCCCAAACCCAATTTGAGGGTCAGGCTGAAGGCCCTCAATTATTTGGCAGTGTATGAGTTTCGCCCGGGGGGGTGGGGGGGTTGTGGGTGAGGGGAGTGTCGTCACAAGGCTGAAACTTATAGGAATTAATAGAAGGGCATCACCAGAATTGGGGCTTGCAGCTTAATTTGACTCAACACAAGAAAACTTACTAGGTCTAGACATAGTAAATATTGACAGACTGAGAGCACATTCTTGATTCTATGGATAGTGGTGCATGGCCATTCTTAGTTGGTGGAGTGATCTTGAAACTTATATTTGCTCTCTAAGTGCATATGTATTGGTAAAATTCTAGGACCACAACAAATCACATTGTGTTGTTGCTGACAGAGTGCATAACAAGTTTAAATGATTTATTAATGGGTTCTCCTCTGGTACTTTGTGTTCCAAAAAACAATCTTCTAACGCCTTAGGCAGAGACACAGAAGGTGCCTACTATATGGCTTTGTTAGCCAAAAGGATAAAATGCAAATGTATAATATAAACAGAACCTTAGAGATTGCTTAAACAGTAATAATAATTACAATAACTATTTTTTTGAGAGATAATTACAATAACTATTAGAAAGAGAAAAAAGCACCATTGCCAAAATCAATAAAAGAAACTTTCAAAATAGTGAATATAATACCATAAAGATTCAAAAGGACAACACTAAGTGTGCCAAGGTAAAGAATCTAAAGTATAATGTCCCAATCGCCCAGTACGATAAAGATTCAGTAACTTAGTAGCAACTTTATTTTGAGCCTCCTCACCAAGTTCCACAGGAACCTGAAAAGCTTCACGCAATGAAGTAAACTGTGTCTCAATAAGCCTGCTCAAATCCTCTCCAACTTGCACATTGCCATCAAAAGATGAAATTGTCTCAAAGAGAGTCCGACGGACATCATGTACTATGAAATCCTACATCAACAATCATAATTTCATTTTAAAAAAAAGAAAAAAAACCAAGGAACCACAAACTAAAGATAGGATTTAAAATGGCTAAGAAAGAGCAAGACCAGAATTGATGACACAGAACAGATGAGAAATCTACTAGCAGGTGCTTATGGAATGCTTTCAGGTTCAAAAAGATTTAAAATGACAAAGAGGGCTGTTTCATGAGGCAAATAGGTGTCAGAGAGCATTTCTGCCAGCAGCAGGTTTGATATTTCTTGAAGCAAAGTGGTTTATGATAAGGATTTTGGTTTAACACAGAAAAAAGCTCAATCTCTACTGAATACAAGCCCAGTATAAATAAATAACTAAATTGATTAATCAACAAAGCTTCTCGAACTCAAATGAGATGTTTAACAACCATATAATCTGCTCAAATCAGTTTGATGCTGACATATAGGTATCCCAAACATTTGTATCTACTAAATGCATCCAGGGAAACAAGAGACTCACCAACAGCCACAAAATCATAATGGTTTCATGAATTTTGAAGTTCAGTGGTTTATCAATACCATATTGATTCATGCTTAAAGAGTTTGTAACTTGGTGAGAAAGAGTTATAGAATAACAATCAATTTCACACAGAATTCTGATCCCGGTCCCAAAAGAGAGCTCAATGCTCGTATTTTAGTTGTTTACCATATTACAAGTTTTCTTTTTTGGGACAAATAACCATATTACTCATTTAAATCTACATCATGAAAACTAAAATTACGCCCTGAAAATAAGATCATTTCGTGATAAAATGATCTCCTATTTCAATCTAGATAAATATTTACTAGAGTTATGTAGTTTGCATAGAAGTGCTACTGCTAGTAGAGGAATTGGTGCAGAAGAGTTGAGCGAGAGAAAAATAAGCATTTCTCTCTGAACTCCTAAGATCTGTTTTATAAGTGGAGGTTTCCCCCTCACACTACTAAAATGAGAATTTTCTGGCCCTGTCCCTACACATGTAATGCTCATAGCTGTTACTGTTCAGAACTATTGTTTTCTTGTGTCTTCTTACTAGAAGGTAGCTTACATAGCAATTATTGATAGTTACCAAAAAAAAAAAACAGAAGAAAAACATAAATAAATATATCTAGATGAATATAATCTACGACATGTATAATTTTGTGAGATATGATGAACAAAATATTGATACCTGTGTATGATCTGTGGGGTATTGCCTTTTCTGTTTTTTGTCCAACTCACAGCTACTTAAACCCTCTACTTTGAGGTCTAAGAATGTTCTGTCATTCACATTCATGGACAACTTTGCCCATTTTTTGTATTCATCACTTGAATTAAGAAGAGCTAGAAAATATTGAGCAATTTCCCTTTCCCCTACTAAGCAATCTCTAATTGATCCTGCAATATAGTATAAGCGAACCTGACTTCAAAATTCAAATTTTTGAAATGGTTGGAAGTCTATATATCATCCCATACATCTTAGAGCAATCAAAAGAAACATGCCCAGTATGTCAAGAAAAGTTGAGCAATCAAAAGATGGTTTTTCAATGTGGACATGTTACATGCTGTAAATGTAAGTATGCATTTTATTCCTCTGGCAAAAAAGTTTATGTTTCTTGGCCGTGAATGCTTAGAAAGACTTTATCTAAGGATCATCTGATGTCATCTTGCTGCATAGACTCCTTAGTTGTTTGCTTACATGTGCTAGTGTAAGAACTACTAAGGATCATTTGTACTTGGGTGGTAGGAAATTTTTGATATGGGAGGTTCTCGCAGTTTTTTTCTTGAATCCAAATTTTTTCAACTGGTGGTCGAGGAAGGGGGTCAGTTTTTTTCGTTAAGGATTTTTGAGCGGAGTAGGTACTTCATGAAGTCGGTCTTCATGGGTAAGATTGGGGCACAATGGCTGATAAAGAGTATAGAACAGATTGTTGTTGGGATTAGTCCAAAGAATTTTTATACGTTCAGGGAAGGTGATTCAGCTTACACCCTCCAACGGAGCTCCAACTCTTTTGGCATGTTCTTACTCTTGACTGAGTTTAAAGTTGGCGGGTCTAGGAGGTCCATTTTTATTCCAGATGGCAGAGCTAATAATGGATGGAGGGTTTTTGGGTTAGAACTAAGGAAGCTTTTAGAACCTGAAAACTATGTGAATGGTGGGTCTGGTTTTTTGAAATTCGTAGCTCAGCATCATAAGGTTAACTCAGGGGTTCAACCATTTAAAACCTTTGCTGATATGGTGCGTGGACCTCAGGTGCAAGTCAAGGGCCAGTATCAGCCAAAGCTGGTCAGCGCCCATGTTAAAAGGAAAATGCTCTTAGAGGATAAAAACAGAGAGAAGCAAAACCCAGTTTTTGAACAGAGGCCGGTGAGCACATCAGGTCCGGTGACTCTTGGAGGAGGAGAAGTGGGTTCCCGGTGCATTAATGAGGAGTTTGAATTTGGAGAGACAGATACAGTAAAAGAAAAAAGGAGATCTCCCTTGAAAATCCATTCAAACTGGAATAAACATGCTTATGGAAAGGAGCGTGAGCTGAGGCAACCTGACTGGACAGAAGGAGGCTTGTCTGTAGAGGTGAATGAGGAAGGAATTAGGCGTGTAGCATGGTCATCTAATAAAGATGGACTGAGATATCCTTTTTGGGATAATAGAAGTCAGAGGGAGCAAGTGGTGGGACCTTCAAGGTCACGGGTTTATCAGAAGAGGCGTGGATTTAAAAGCCTTAAGTGGGTCACACGGGGTGAGAAGCCCATAGTGGGCTTAGGCTCTAATTGTGACATAAGGGGTCCAAAGAAGCCTGTGGTGGATTTAGGCCCAAAGGGTAACACATGCGTGGGCTTTCCAAATATCCCAGAGTTAACAAACCCAATCAGACTTGAAGTGGGTGATAGCTCTTCTTTGGCTGACCTGAGACCAAAAACCCACAAAGCTCGTGATTCGGCGATGGTGGCGAGCTCCGAAACACAGCACGATGGTTTCGCTGCTCAGATTGAGAGGTCGACGGAGCCTCCGACAGAGGTTGGGTCGACGGAGCCTCCGACGCCTGTTGAGACTGGGTTAGCAAAGCCGGTGGTTATTTCGAGGAGCGATGACGATGAAAGGAGCCTCTCGTTCAATCAGGTGAATGTGGTTTCGCCGGTAAGGGCGGCGCAGACTGAGGCAGAGGGAGTTTTGTCAACTCATCGGCGTTGGGTTTCGCCGGTGGAAGTGTTGGGGTGCACCGAGTCTCTTCTAAAGATGGGTTTCAGGTTCAGCTCCGACCGGAACAGTATTTTGGGCTTTAACATGCTGTCGGGTGGGTTGATTTCCGAAGATAAGAGGTTGGTGATTCTCGAATTTGTGCCGAGATTGGTTGGACCTTCTTGTCCCGATCTTTTTTTGGAGTTTTTGCGAGCTGGGTCAAAGGGTTTTGGAGTATTGGGTCAGGAGGTTAATTCTTTTTCTAGTAAGGAACTTTTAAGTCTTCCTAGGGAGGTCATGCTTGTGGAGGATGCAGTTGATTTTTATGTGGGTTTTGGTGAAACAGAAGTGTCAGATTGTTTACCTCTGCAAACCATTGCTCCAAGTGTGTCAACAATTTCGGCAAAGTTGGAGGAGGCCACTGAGGTATTGAGTATTGAGAATAAGCTAGATATTTCTGGGTGGGTGAAACACAGAATTCCTGGGTTCTGTAAATTGGTTAGGTTGTCTACGACTCGACATGAGAAGTTGTGCATTGCTATCCTATAGAGGCTAGAAACTGTGATGGATGCAGCCAATGTGTTACACAGGAAAGAAACAGGTAGTAAAAAAGTGGCTAAGTCCAAAAACAAGGGACGTAGAGAGTTGCAAAACTTGATTTGTTCGGTGAATTATGACAGGAGGTAGAGGGTGGTCTTGTGCTGGTGTTAGTTGTTGGGGATAGTTTCATGTTTATGAAGATAAAAATGATTTCGTGGAATTTAGAGATTTAAATAATCCTCAGAAACGCCTTGTGGTGAAGAATTTGTTGCGGGAGTGGAAGTGTGATGTTGTTTGTTTACAAGAGACTAAAATTGCTAGCATGAATAGGCAGTTGGTTTGTAGTTTGTGGAGCTGTCCATATGTGGATTGGGCTGTTTTGGAGGCTGATCGGATTGCTGGTGGTATTTTGCTTATGTGGGATAAAAGGGTTTTGGATAAGGTGGATGTTATGGTTGGTAATTTCTCAGTTTCGGTAAAGTGGCAAGGGGTGGGGGACGGTTTTATATGGGCATGTTCAGGGGTTTATGGCCCAAATGAGAATATCAAGAAGGGTCACATGTGGGATGAGTTGGTGGGTATTCAGCAGTATTGGAGGATACCGTGGTGCTGCTTTGGGGATTTTAATATTGTTCGCTTTCCTAGTGAGCGTAGGGGTGAGACACGTTTGACCTTGGCTATGGAAAAATTCTCTGAATTTATTGGGGATCTTAACTTGGTTGATTTGCCTTTGGAAGGAGGTAGCTATACATGGTCAAGTGGTACTGAACAACCTATGATGTCTAGGATTGATAGAGTTTTGGTCACTCCAGATTGGGAGGACCATTTCCCAGATGTTATTCAAAGAATTTTACCCTGTCCTATCTCAGATCACAGTCCAATTCTTTTGGAGGCAGGGGGAATGGCAAAAGGGAAAAGTCCGTTCAGATTTAAAAATATGTGGTTGAAGACTGAGGGATTTGTGGATAGAGTTCAATCTTGGTGGAATCGGCACTCTTTTGTAGGTACACCTAGTTTCGTGCTTGCAAAAAATTGAAGGCTCTGAAAGAGGACATTGTGCAATGGAATCGCCGAGAGTTTGGTAATATAGAGCGTCAAAAGAAACAATTACTGGAGGAGTTGAAAAAATTAGACGCTAAGGAAGGGGACATTGGTCTCACTGATGGGGAGAAAGGTCATAGGGCAGCTTTGAGGTCCCAGGTGGAGCATCTTCTTTCTTTGGAAGAAATTTCCTGGAGACAAAAATCTAGGATGTTATGTATCAAGGAAGGGAATAATAACACCAAGTTCTTTCACAAAATGACTAACTCCCATAGGAGGTTTAATCATCTTAGGACCTTGGAGGTGGATGGGGTGGTTTTTGAGGAGGGATCTGAGGTAACTAATGAGGTAGTACAATTTTATAAAACTTTGTACAAGGAGACTGAGGGGTGGAGGCCTTTTGTGGAGGGTCTAGAATTTGATCGTATTGGGGATATGGAGAGGGTTTGGCTTGAAAGGAAGTTTGAGAGAGAGGAGATACTTCAAGTTGTAAGGGACTTGGAAGGGGATAAAGCTCCAGGTCCGGATGGGTTTACTATGGCGTTTTATCATCTTTGTTGGAGAATAGTGGAGAAAGACGTCTTAGCGGTCTTTGAAGAGTTTTTCCATCATTGTAAGTTTGAAAAATCTCTTAATGCTACCTTCATTGCATTAATTCCTAAAAAGAATGATGCCTCTAATATTAGAGATTTTCGACCTATTAGCTTGGTGGGGAGTGTGTATAAAATCTTGGCTAAGGTTTTGGCAAATCGATTGAGAGTGGTTTTAGATCAGTTGATCTCTGAGACTCAGAATAGCTTTGTTGGTGGGAGACAAATTCTTGACTCAGTTCTTATTGCGAATGAGTGCGTGGATAGTCGAGGGAAGAGTAGGGTTCCTGGAGTCATTTGTAAACTTGATATTGAGAAAGCCTACGATCATGTGAATTGGGAGGCTTTGCTAAATTTGTTGCATAGAATGGGCTTTGGAGTAAAGTGGTGTAAGTGGATTCGTACTTGTATATCCACAGTTCAGTTTTCTGTTTTGGTTAATGGGTCTCCAGCTGATTTTTTTGGTAGTTCGAGAGGTTTAAGATAAGGAGATCCGCTATCTCCTATGCTGTTTTTGATTATGATGGAGGTGTTTAGTAGGATGTTGAAAAGAGTGGAGGGAGCTAGCTTGATCCATGGTTTTAAAGTTGAGGGTAGGAGGGGTGGTGGGGAATGTGTTACACATCTACTTTTTGCAGACGATACTATCATTTTCTGTGATGCAGATGTGGAGCAAATTCTTCATATTCGGTTGTTGTTACTTAGTTTTCAGGCAGTAACAGGTTTGAAGGTTAATGTGCATAAGAGTGAAATGGTTCCAATAGGGGAAGTTGATGATGTGCATGCCCTAGCTGAAATTTTGGGCTGTAGAGTTGGAAAGTTGCCTATGTCTTATCTTGGCATGCAGTTGGGGGCTTCACATAATTCCCCTTCAATTTGGAACCCTATTTTGGAAAAATTTGAGCGAAGATTAGCCGGGTGGAAGAAGCTGAATTTGTCTAAGGGGGGTCGATTGATGTTACTCAAGAGTACGCTATCTAGTCTTCCTACCTATTTTCTTTCGTTATTCACAATTTCTACTCATGTGGCTAATAAAATTGAAAAATTGCAAAGGGACTTTCTATGGGGTGATAGCAAGACTCATCTAGTAGGATGAGATAAAGTTTGTGCGCCTATAGCCAATGGTGGCTTGGGGATAAGGAAACTTACTACTTTTAATAAGGCCTTATTGGGAAAATGGTTGTGGCGATTTGGGAAGAAAGAGAATCGGTTATGAAGGAGGGTGGTAGCTTCAAAATTTGGAGAAGAATGGGGGGATGGACCTCAATTTTGGGTAAGGAAGCTCATGGTTGTGGTTTGTGGAGAGGTATTCGCATGGGTTGGGAGGAATTTAGCAAAAATTGTCAGTTTGTTGTTGGGTTGGGGAATAGAGTGAGGTTTTGGCAGGATGGGTGGTATGGGGATCAACCTTTTCAATTGGTTTTCCCAAGGTTGTATGGTATTGCCATTGATAAGGAGGTATCTGTAGAAGCTTCTTTGTCAAGGCAGGGGGCAGAGGATAGAAGAATTTGGAATGTTCGTTTTATTCGAGAATTTAATGATTGGGAGATGGATGAAGGGCTGCATTTTCTTCGTATATTGGGAGCTAATACTCCTCCAATGGATGTGGGAGACCAGATAAGATGGAAATTGAAGCCTAATGGGGATTTTGATATCCGGTCATATTATAACAAATTAAGGGATTCTTCCTTAATTGTCTTTCCTTGGAAAGCTATATGGAAAGTAAAGGCCCCTAGGCGAGTATCCTTTTTTGTTTGGTGTGTAGCTTGGAATAAGATTCTAACGGGTGATAACCTGAGACTGAGGGGATTGTTTTTTGTGGATTGGTGTATTATGTGCTGACATTGTGGAGAGACAGTAGACCACTTACTTCTTCATTGTGAGATGGCTTATCAGTTATGGAGCTTTGTCTTTATAACTTTTGGCTTGTCTTGGGTTGTACCTAGATCGATCCCAGATTTGCTTTTTGGCTGGTGGAATTGGTTGGGGAAGTACTCGTCTCAGATTTGGAATTTAGTTCCGTTGTGCATCCTTTGGTGTATTTGGAAGGAACGGAATCGGCGGACTTTTGAGGATTTGGATAGTTCCGGTGATCAGATGCTTGCTTCTTTTAGTGGGATTCTTTTTGATTGGTCTCGGGCATGGAGACTCACATCTAGTGATTCTCTCCCTTCTTTCCTTAGCTCTCTTTCTCTTTGTAATTAATTTGTTGATTGGTTTTCTTTTTTGTTTTTTCTCTGTTTTCTCCTTCTTGTATTTTTTGGGTTTGCTCTATGTTTTTCATGCATAGAGTAGCCTTTCATTTATATAACAATCTTACTTATCAAAAAAAAAGATATGACACTGATGTATACATGAGAGTTACTCCATTTACATACCAGAGTAACTCTAACACACTTAGACAAGCTATAGGACACATCCAAACCCATGGAAGAGCAAAATTTAGCAGGTAGAATCATACCTGTTAAAGCTAACTTGGAGTAGACCTCAGTGTCGAGAATTTTAGGAGGCAAAACACCTGGGGTGTCCAGCACATAAACATTGGGATGACTACCTATCTGAAATGAAAATGAACTTTCATTTACAAAAAATAAAAAGTAAAATAAAAAGGAAGATGAAAGGAGCAGAAATTCTAAAAAGCTAATTGATTCTCCAAGAAATATTCAAAACCAAAATAGATGGACTTACAAAAATTTACTCCCCCCCCCCTCTTTTTTTTTTTTTAATTTCTTGGCTTCCAAATAAAGTATCAAATGGAGTAAGTATAAATGACTGTTTTCTCTTTTTTAGGGTTTAGGTTATGAAGGGATGCCAGAATCTTTTCAACAAGAAGCCAAATTGAACATAATATTACGTTGGTGGGGTTGTATCAAGTATGCAAATAGTTCTATGCGGCCATTATCCCACCTTTTTTTTGGGAGGGGGGGGGGGGGGGGGGGTAGATGGGGAGATATATAAATTATTCGAAGAGCTGATGCATGACCAGTAGATTTTAGCAGCACCTGCACTATCCCGGCATGTACTTTATTTCTTGAAAAACTTCAAAGGCACACGCACACAATGTTATAATCAACGACACATACCTTCAAGCTGCTGATATCTTTTGTCTCACCTGGATTTGGACTCACTATTGCATGCTTCAACTTTCCTTTCTCTATGTGATAAGGAATATTCCAAAAATGAAGGGGGAAAAACCCAGTAAATTTATAATAAAAAATACAAATAAAAGAATAGAAGAAAATAGATTATTGTAAGATAGTATGGGCTAAAAACATAAAAAAATAAAATAAAATAAAATAACCCAACAGGTGTTTAGATGGTTGAAATACCTGCAGCACTAATCCTCCCAATCTGATGCAAAGAGTTGGCAAGGGCTGACTTACCAACATTCGGAATCCCAATAAGCATTATCACTGCTGTATAATTGAAATCATTTGTCCTCTTCAATTCTCTGACTCGGGCTAGTAAAAAATTCAGCAACTGTAAAAAGTGAAAATTCCTTGAATTGGAGTAAATTTATATAAATAAAAACAAAGGCTTTATGAACAGAAACAGTAGGAAAACAACAGATATGAAGAGTAAACCTATTAAATTGGTTTTTGACAAAAATTATTGTACTGATAGAAACTCATTGTGATCACTAACACATCATTCTCAAGTGAAACAAGAAAGAAGAAAGGCTAGCTTACTCCAGCTAGAGATCCAATGACAAACAATAGATTATATTTTCTTATTCTATATAATACAAGTGGCAAACCTATTGATATTTGCCAATGAGTACTACCTCTAGTGGTACCTCCTTTCACAAAATGCAGCAGAGGGTGGTTTACCAGGGAAACTTTAAAAATATATAAATAATATGTTTTAAGAAAAATCAACACAGCAATAGAGACCCACTGTGATAATCAACAGAAGTAGTTTTCAAGTAAACAGAATAGAACTAATAATTGCTTTGATCAGGTTTAGATATCTAACTATAATAAAATCACATCATTAAGTTTGTCAAACACATTTCAATAAGAAATTAGACATGCACATGCACACCCAGGGCACACACATACCCACTTGAATGAACAGGTCATAGATAATGATAAAAAAGTACTGACACAGTGTTATTATCCATAGTACAAACATTGATCCTCACATAATATTCAACTCATTTCATACGCCGTAACAAAATGGATGCATACAAAAGACTATCTAAACACACAATGGATTATGCCTAATGCTCCACAGACCTCTACACACTTGGGAAAAGAGAAAAGAAAATTATATTTACCTCCTTTATATTTTCCTTATTATGGGAATTGACTCCATAAGAGATGCAGTTTTGTTGCTCAAAATACCTCTTCCATTCCTATAAACCAAAAAGAGAGGGGGGGGGGGGGGGGGGTAACAAAGAAGTTACAAGATAACATTATTTGAAGACAAACGAGTGAAAAAATCACTTTACAATTTCACTGTCCTGAAAGTATATGGAATTACTAGAGAAATTTATTTTGTCTATTATGATGAAATGCATATATATAATCTAAAACTTTGATGATCCAGAATGACTGAGTTTTCAAAGAGCATGTTGTACTTGTTATGAAATCATCAAAGGAACAAAACAAGCCTAGGACAATTCCAAATGATAATCACTAGTACATCAACATTCAACAATGACTTTAGAATTGGAATCGTGACAAAATTTCACTAGCATTTAAAATCACACACATTATACACAATTTCAGCTGAGATATCTTTTACAATCTTGAAATAAAAAAGCAGTCAATACCAAGACTAACAAAGGCTGATATGTCGAGCACTTCTACAAAAGTGGCTAGGGAGATTTGGAGTGGAACAGGACCATCTTTTGAGGAGAGTTCCTGATCGTCTTCCTCCCAGTGTTGTTGCCTTCTAGGGGAAGGAAGGAAAGTGGGGCTTCCTTCCAGTACCTTCTGATGCAATAAGGAGGGTGAGGCTGAACAACAGAGCATATTTGGGGTGCAGATGGGGTTATCCTGTGGAAGGATATACGTGGGGGATGGGATTCTTTCTCTAAATACATACGGTTTGAAATACAAGATGGTTCTAGAGTGAGGTTTTAGACAAATATTTGGTGTGGTGATGGCTCTCTTAAGGACTTGTTCCTATATTTTTTTGCCTTGACAATAGAGAATGAGGCTTCGGTATCATCATATCAAGAGGGAGGGGGTGTTGACAATGGAATCCCCAATTCAGCTAGTCTTATCAAGATTGAGAGATGGAATCAGTTGATTCTTTTTTTGAGATTCTTTATGCTAATCTGCCCTCCTTGTTTGGTCTTGATCGAGCTGTGTGGATACCAAAAACGAAAGGAGTGTTTGAGGTTCAACCATATTATAATACCCTTAGAAGTATTAAAGGCTTCTTTCCCCTATAATTAGGAATCTATTAATCATGTACTTCTCCATTGCTCTATGGCAACAGGTATTTGGTCCTGGGTCCTCACTTTGTTTGGGTTAACTTGGTAATGCCTAAATTAGTGTTTCAATTGGTAGAATATTGACAAGGAAACTTTCAGCGCCATAGAGCCGCTAAGGTGTGGGGAGTCTTGCCTCCCAACTCATGCAGTGAATGAGAGTATTTCTTTGTTAACTTAAAATATGTTAGTCAAGTTTGGGATATCTTAATGCAAAGACAAGTTCATAGTTCATACTGGGGTTAAGGCATTTGAATTTAAAATAGTTATGGATTTCAAAGAAGATTTCAGGCACCATAGAGCAGCTAAGGTGCGGTGAGTCTTGCCTCCCAACCCATGCAGTAAATGAGAGTCTTTTTCTGTTAACTAAAAAGGATCCCCAAAATGTTACTAATAAAAAAAAATGTTGGTCAAGTTTGGGATATCTTAATGAAAAGACAAGTTCATAATTCATACTGGGGTTAAATCATTTGAATTTAATATAAATATGGATTTCAAAGAAGATTTCTGGCAATATCATTAATTCCTTTCACATGAAAACTATCTATCATTTTATGGCCATATAGATATTATGACAAGTGCCTTCAGAAATATAGGTTGTACTCAAGATATATTTGAACTTCCTCCATATAGGACTGCAAGTTTCAGGACACTTTTGCTTCCCTCAAGAGGATTATCAACCCTTAGAAATTTCTTATTTAATTACTATAGAAAACAAAGAAATGAACAAAATACCTACCTTAATCTGAGACCGATTTGCAAGGTCCATCTTGTTCATCACTATGATCTGCCTAGAGGAAGATGGGTAGTTTCTCAATTGCTCATACTCCGATGTCAATGGAATCTAGAGAGCAATAGCAATAAACATTAAAATAATAAGAACTGACTTATCAAATTATCAAAAAAGAATTGACTTATAAAAAAAAAACAGTAACTGAAAATAAGCCATTAATGTTGGAGTAAATTTGGTTTATTAAGAGCTCAAACGATGGATTGAATTAGTTCTTGCCAAAGGCGTGAGTTCATGCTCCCTTGCTAAAGTTTCAACCAATTCTTGGTGGCTTTGCTTAAGTTATCTAGAATTGTATCTTACAAATTTTAAATGGAAATTCAGGAAGATTGCTTCCAAGATAATTATCTCAAAACTTACAAAATAATTTCTAAAAATATATATATAATTAAGAATTCATTTTTAGATAAAGCAAGCAATCACTTTTCTCTTTGTGGGTTGCTTGGGTTCATGAGAATCTACTGAGGGGCAATTGTTTTTGGTCTGTAAAGCTCCCACAGAATATTACATACGGGGGTTGGAGGACTCTTCTGAAGCAAAGAGGTCAAGCAAGACGATTTCTAAAACATGAGATTTGGGATGGTGCCAGGTCTTCTTATGGCAGGATAATTGCCATCCTGATGGTATTCTAATTCAGACCTATGGGTGTATAGACCAATATATGATGCAGCAAGCTCCATTGAAGCTAAGGTGAATAGTGACTTGAAACAAGGAGAATGGTGCCGGCCCCTGGCTAGATCAGAAGATTTGGTGAGCATTCAAAGTAAGCTCAAACTCATTTCTATTGGTAACCAAGACAAACCTTTCTGAACTGCTTCTCCATATGGCAAGTTCAGTTGTGCTGCTGCTTGGAACCAATTAAGGCATAAAGAGATGGAGGTGGTATGGTGGAAATCAGTATGGTTACCTCAAGCAATACAAAAACATGGATTTATGGAGTGGCTTAGTTTGAAAAATAGGTTGACTACAAAAAATAGACCAATCCAATGGGGTTTTTTTGGGGATAGTTATTGTGCATTCTGTAGAAATAAAATAGAGAGTAGGGAACATTTGTATTTTGAGTGCTCCTTTACCAAGAGGGATTTGGAAGCATGTGATGGGGCTTCGCCTAGTAACTGATGTTCCGATTATTTGGGATGAAATAGTCCAATGGGGAGCGACTAATTTGGAGGGAAAAAGTTTTAGAATTACCTTCTGCAAAATGGTCTGATGGGCCACAATCTATCACATATGGTAGAAATAGCAGATGTCATGGAGGAATTGTTTTGACAGAAGAACAAAGTTGCTATGAGTGAAACTGAAACATCTATTACATATCTTGCTTAATTGATCCTTAAGTATCTTCTTTAAAAATTATTTTAATAAGTATGCTTATAAACCAATTCATTTAAAACGATTTGTCTGGTTTTGAAAAAAAAAAAATATATATATATATATATATTTTTTTCCCTTGAATAATCCTATTCTAATTACAATTTATGGGGGATGGGGGGTAGGCTTGCAATTAAAAGCTTTGTACACCCTCGTACCCTTTTAGCTGTATTGAGTGCTCAATGAATCCCCAGATGAGGGGTTGCTAGGTAAATTCCTGGGCATTGTTTAAATCAATATGGCTAGCTTAGATGTTCATATGGTTGAGATATGGTGCTTAAGGCTACCTAGTACATATGCATTTGTGATTGCTTTAAAAGAAAACCAAAAGTACTCCCTAGGAATTTGTGTTTGATTGTGCAATAGAAGTTGTAAGCAACACATGCTTTATAATTGGGATTTCAAGTTCTTGCATTGTTCATTGCATCTAGCTAGCAGTCAAATTTTTTGTAATGTTTCTTCAGATTGTGGACAGTGTAACTGAACCTTATAAATTACAAATTTGTTCATCATCTTTCATATGATCTTTACTAGCTTGTCTTTTCAAATGCTCTAAATATGGATCATTTATCTCTTGTTGATTCTTTGAACATAAATTTATGTACAACCCTATTAATTGTCAGGATTTCCAGAAATATTTTGTGCTGAATGTCTTTAATTTGGAGCTGCATTATGGGGAATTTATCTTGTTGCAACAAAAGTGATGATTGGTGGTACCTAGTGATTTAATGGATATTTGGAGCAAAAGAAGTTTGGATCACTCGTATATGAGGTCAGTCAGTTTTGGGATTTTTATGTACATGTCACTAGAGAATATGATCAATTGATTGATTTTACAAATATATGGAAACTGAAGTGTGGGTTGGTATAGTTTTCGGAAATAGCCAAACTGGAATATTGGATGGTCTTGTGTGCTTCTCTCTTCAATTTTTCTAAGACAATAATACCGATTTAGGTTTCTAATTGATGTGCTTTTTCTCTTTTCATTCATAAGTGATTTGGAGTTGTGTGAGCATTACTGCAATGTAAAACACTATTTAGTGATTATGAATCCATATAACATTTAAACCTTTCATGAATTATATTTTATTGATGTAATTTTTTTTATTAGTACGTTATACAAGTACCTAGTGGGTTCTCCACTCATCTTGTGAGGGGAAAAAGTGTAATTTGAGTTAAAGTGGATTGGCTTGAGTGTTGTTAATTTCTTAAATCTATATCTGAATTAGAGCTAAAATGGGGCATGTTGTTATGACTGGAAATATAATGCTTCACAAAGTTCTAAGCTCTAGATGGGGCTGCTTGCACCTTGTTACCTGAGCATACCTCTTTGATATGCTAATGGCTCTTATGGCAATTATGATTACTAGTGCTTTCTGTAGATTAAGCAGTTGTTTAAGTCCTAAGCAGTTGCTTTAGTCAGTTTGTAATCGGAGTGCTAGTTGGTATTTTTGTTGCTCTCTGATATCTGCAGGTTGTAAAGTCTGCCAGAAAAGTTGGCAGTGTTTTAGCAGAATGTGTAGAATAACTGTCTTTTTTGTCAAATGAACTTACCGAATTATCCCAAAAAAAAAAAAAAAAACTTTTCTCTTAAAGGCATGAAAATGAAAACAACCAGTAATGAAAAAACAGAATAGTATTACACTATAAAAGTAGAGATGAATGACAGCTTTGAATCATTAAACAAAACTGAAGCAAACCCAAATCCAGATTTCATCCACCACCCACTTCTTATTGGGTTCAACACTAATAAGAAACCCAAACCCAGATGCTAAAACAAGTACATCCACACAAAGAAAATGAAACATAGATATACATGTACATGCATATGAAGACATTTTATCAAACAGTTGGTGTACAATCCAGACTAAAGAAACGGAAAATGAAGCGATGAGAAGAGAAGGGTACCCTTGCATCTCTGATTTCAAGAACGAGATCAACCAATGGAAGTCGTTCGGTGATGGCACGAGAGGCCGCAGCCATGTGAGGGCCGTACCATCCTCCTCCACTCTTTGTGGCCAATGCGCCTATTTGCCTTGCCAATTTAGCCGTTGCTGCCATTTGGCTTATTGGCTCCAGTATTCAAAAAGGAGTTTATTAATTATTAGAGAGTGTCTCGGCTGATAGACCTTTGTTTGTTTTTGGGCTTGTTCAGCTGTGTTTCGGACTAATCTCATAGGCTTTGAAAGTTTCAATGGATTTTTTTATTGGGCTTAACTTGATGGGCTTTTAGGTTTTAATTTAGTGTGGTTTTCAAATTGGATTTCTCATGTGTTTAGAATTTTCTCTAAAATGTGGTCTAGTTGAATCTTGTTTAGGGTGTGATTCTGAATGGACCTTATTTGAGATGTGGGTTGGCTGGATTTAAGTTTTGGGGTTGGTTGATGAGGTTCAAGTTGGGCTGCATTTTCAAATGGAATTTGGCCGTTTGGTTTAAATAGCACAACTGCTCAAGTAAGTCCTTTTTTTTTTAATGAATAACTGCACAAGTAAGTCACGAGCACGAATTATTATTATCTATATATATATATATATATATATATATATATATATATATATATAAAATCGAAACTTTTGAAACTCTCACAATTTTCCACATCATCACTATTTTCTTTTTCTTTTTATTTTTGATTCTTTTTATATTAGGTTTTATATCTTATAACAATAATATTGAAAAATGTATACAAACTTGGAGGCCTATTTAAGGGCTCCATAAAACTTGATGGATAAGAAAATATATTTTAAAATAAGCCCTAATTAATACCTAACCATAATAGGAACCAAATTTGACCTAAAAAACATTAAAAGAGCCTAAAAACAAGGAAATAAATCACCTAAACCTAAAATAACGTTTTTTGCATAAAAATACCAAAATCTCTTCTCTCCTTAAAACCCTAGCAATTACCATTTCAAAACCCTAAACTCAATTTCACTTTAAGATTAAAAAAATAAGAAGGAGAGAGACTCACGTAAAAAAAAAAAAAACGTAGATTTTGTCTTTTTTTATTTGCTTTCATATGTGCCTAAAATTTTCATTCTATCTTATTGTTTTATTATATTTAGAATTGATTTTCTTATAAGTATTTGGGTTAATCTCTATATTTTGATAGTGTTTTTATGGGTTTGGTTTTTGGGTTGAAATTCTAATAATTATTTTATATTGTATATGGCAGATGAAACATCTCTATTTTTTGGAGAAAAATCAAAACTGCAACCTATGTCTTCCAGCCCAAGGTGTAGTAAATTTTTATATGTTCTTGCTTTATTGAGAATTTTTATTTGGATTCATGTGATTTTTTGTTTTTTTATTAAAGTTTTGATTTTTGGTTGATTAATTATTTGTTTGGATTAATTTAAATTAATTATTTGTTTGGATTCAACTTAAAAGATAATGGAATTAGGTGTTATAAATTTGATAATGTTCCATATTTTGAATTGTTTATATTATTTAGACTCCTGGTAGGACTCTCTCTTCTCTCCTTAAAACCCTAGCAATTACCATCTCAAAACTCTAAACTTAACTTCACTTTAAAATTAAAAAAATAAGAAGGAGAGAGACTCAACTAAAAAAAAAAAAAAATGTAGGTTTTGTCTTTTTTATTTGCTTTCATATATGCCTGAAATTTTCATTCTATCTTATTGTTTTGTTATGTTTAGAATTTATTTTCTTCTAAGTATTTGGGTTAATCTCTATATTTTGATAGTGTTTTTGTGGGTTTGGTTTTTGGGTTGAAATTTCTAATAATTATTTTATATTGTATACAGCAGATGAAGCATCTCTATTTTTCGGAGAAAAATCAAAGCTGCAACCTATGTCTTCCAACCCAAGGTGTGATAAATTTTTATTTGATATATTATATATGAATTTTTTGAATTTGAAGGGTTTTGTTTGGTTTTGAAGTAGAATTTGGGGATTCTATAAAATTTGGAAGGTTTAAGTTTTGGAGTTTTTGGTATTTGCGTCTTAGTAGGTTAATCTTAATTCTTTACCTTATATGTTTTTTCTTTATTGAGAATTTTTATTTTGGGTGCATGTGATTTTTTGTTTTCTTAATTAAAGTTTTGATTTTTGGTTGATTAATTATTTGTTTGGATTAATTTCAATTAATTATTTGTTTGGATTCAACGTAAAAGATAATGGAATTATGTGTTATAAATTTGATAATGTTCCATGTTTTGAATTGTTTATATTGTTATTAATACGACTAAATAAGATTTGTTTTTATCTTTGTAGTTTATATCAGTTTTGAGTGTGTGTATATATATAACTTTTGGGAATTTTGCTTTATTAATTTAAGAATTGTAAATTACTTTGTAGGTTTCAGTAACTATGTACCTGCAGTAAGACATTGACAATATAAGCATATATATATGGTATTAACATTTTATAAAATTTTTTCTTACAACCCAATAACATTCTACGTTAGACAACACTTCTAAACTAATGAAAAGCATAGAAGTTAAATATTTATTCCCATTGTATTTTATTTAATTATGACAGATCCTTTTTTTTTTAAATGCTAACTAGCAAAATGTCTATAATATGCATATTATTAACCCAATTTTCTATTTCTAAATTTCTTAGATTTTATTATATCAATTTTTTTTTCTTTTAAATTCTTGGTGGGCAAATCAGTCTCTCACTAATTCTTTTACCTTAACGTGATGTTGGTTAATTGTCCTTTTATTTAACTATCCCGTGCATCGCACGGGTTAGCGACTAGTTATTATTATTTTAATGTTTGCTTGCTTTTCTTTTTTAAGAGGATTATTTTTGTTGATCAAATGAAATAATTTAAAATATACTAACTTTTCTTCAAAATGAATTCATAAAAAACCAACTACTATTTTCTTATATTAATATTTTTATAATATAATTTATGAGATCAACAACTACACTTTCTTTTTGTTTTTTATTTTTTATTTTTATAATCAACAATTACAATTTGTGGGGCCTTTTTTTCACTGTTAGGCCTTGACCTCTTTTGCTATGCTATGACCTGCTAGTCCAAGGTAAGAGAGTTGGAACTAACCTTGCTAGGAATGTGCTTCAGGCCAAGTTGTGCACAAGTTAGGCTCACCCAATGAAGACGCATCCTGGCATGAGCGCTATGGGTTGAATGAGGCGTGGTCACAACAGGAATAACTATTATAAGTGTTACGGCAAGAATACACTACAGCAGGATAACTATGATTGAAAAGGGTAAAGATCTAGGTTGATGGATCTACATAAAATGGGCCTAACGGTTCCACATCTGTGGGCCAATAAAGGACAGGCTCATTGCAGGCAAGGTTTGTTACAAACGGATCTTGCATGAACGGATGCAATAGCGACGAATCGAGCACCCATGTGACAGGCAGAAACCCTAGATGGGAATACTTGCGACACATAATTAGCCACCATAGAATCCCAAGGTAAATGGATTCCTAGCATAAAGAGGATTCCGAAAGATACACGCATTAATGAAGATCTTCTATAAAAGGAAATATATTGTCCATCACGTTTGGGATTATTTAAGAGGATTCCTTTAAGGAAAAGACTTCTACATCAAGGAAGAGATGTCAACTTTCTATTACTATAAAAGCCCAAATACCTTCACAAATCAAGGTACGCATAATTCACCCCTTTCTAGCACTTTAGAGTTGTGAGAAGTTCTAACTTGACCTTCGGAGGGTATTTGGCAGGCATCACATTGGTGCTCTCTGTTAGGTCTTCCCTTTTTATTGTGCAGGTGTTATTTCGAGTGTGCGAGTATCATGTGGCTCACTAGTGGTTTTTTTCGGCATCATCAGTTGGCGCCATCTGTGGGAAAGTATGTGATTTATAAGCCATAACAAATGCTTCCCAAACAAAAGAGTTACATGGTGCTGACTCGCTCGATGGCGACCACGAACAACGTTCAGGGAGACGAAACTCGCACAGCAGCCCTCGAGAGGCAGGTTCAGACCTTAGCTGCCGCTGTGGAGCGCCTCATTAAGCAAAACCACAATTTGGAGGAGCAGTTACGCCAGAAATACGTAGGTCACGGCACTCAAGAGCAGGACCAAGAAGGCACCAATGCCGATAGAAGAGAACGAGAGGGGCCAGGAGGCAGTAACGCGCAAAGCAGGCTGGAGCGACAAAATTTGAGCATGCCATCCCTCACGAATGCAACTAAGCCACATATTGTTGCAAAGATGCAGGCGATGAAGGAGCAAATGGAGGTTATGATGAACACTCTCAAGGAGCGGGTGTCCAGCGACCTTGACGATCTGGTTAACCTCACCGACTCGTTGTTCACTGCGCCTGTTAACTCCTTCCCTCTACCACATAAATTTCGCATGCCGTAGATCGACAGCTATGACGGAGTGAAAGACCCTCTGGACTACCTAAAAACCTTCAAAACCTTGATGCACTTTCAAGGGGTAGCGGATAAAATCATGTGTAAGGCCTTCCCTACGACACTGAAGGGAGCCGCGAGGATTTGGTTCAGCTGACTAACGCCTAACTCCATCAGCACATTCAAGGAGCTAAGCGCCCAGTTCGCCACGCATTTTATTGGAGGACACAGGTATAAAAAGTCTACCGCATGCTTAATGAACATCAGGCAGTGAGAAGAGGAGACATTAAGATCTTACATAACCTGTTTCAACAAGGAAGCACTCTCGATCGATGAGGCCAACGATAAGATACTTGTGGCGGCCTTCACAAACGAGTTGCAAAAGGGTAAGTTCCTTTTCTCTCTATACAAAAATGACCCAAAAACAATGTCAGAAGTTCTCTACAAAGCCACTAAGTACATGAACGCGGAGGACACACTTTTTGCTTGAGACGAAAAGGCAAGAAAAAGGGAAAGGCAAGAAGATGCCCGACAAGACTGAAGTCAGAAGATGGAGAGGACGGGAAACCGAAAGGATGACAAACGCTCCAAGCCACCTGCAGGGAGATTCACGAATTTCACCCTGTTGACTGCCCCAATTGACCAAGTACTAATGCAGATCAAGGACGAAAGAACTCTAACCTTTCCCAGAAAGCTGAAGGGAGATCCCAATAGGTAATCTAGGGACAAGTATTGCCGTTTCCACCATGATCACGGCATGATACAGCTGATTGCTATGACTTAAAACAGCAAATCGAAGCCTTTATTAGACAAGAAAAATTGCAGAAGTTTGTCAGCAAGGAGAGGACAGATTAGCAACATCAAGAGCAGCCTCCCCAATGGGATAATGAGCGCCCCAAGCCACCTATAAGGGATATAAGAATGATCGTAAGGGGCATAACAATTACGGGGTCATCCAAAAAGGCCCGAAAGACATACCTCAGGATGGTTCACAACGTCCAGCAGACGGGTTCCATACCAAAGATAGCACAGATAGAGAGCCCCATCATAGGATTCTCGGAAGAGGATGCCTGACATCTTCACCATCCTCATGATGATGCGCTTGTTATCACCTTACAAGTGGGGGACTTCAACATGCACCGGGTGCTGATCGACAATGGTAGCTCAGCAGACATCCTATACTACCCAGTGTTCCAGCAGATGAGGATTGATTAGGGCTGTAATCGATTCGGTTCGGTCGGGTTTTTTTTATCAGCCAACTGAAACCGAAATTTTCGGTTTTTAATAGTCTTAACCGAAACTGACCGAAATAGTTGAAAAACCGTCGGTTTCGATTTGTTTTGGTTTTAGTCGGTTTTGATTTTTGGGCCTGGAGTTTGGGCCAGTTGGGCCTCTGGTTTTTTTTCCAAAAATTTATGTTTGGGCTTTTTTTTTTTTTTTTTTTTTTAAATGCAGTATTCAAGCCTCTTGTTTAATGGCCTTTTTATGCTCTAATTAAGTCTTTTTTTAAAACCTGTTTTAGGTCTTTGTTAGGAACCAGTTGTGGCCTAGATTCAGGCCTTCTCTATTTTGGGAATGGCCATCTTTGGGCCTTTTTTAGCTTTTGGTTTTGGCCCTTTTGGCCCAGATTCGGGCCTTTCCTACTTTGGCCCTTCTTGGGCCTTTTTACACATCCATAAAGCATTTTACAAACAAGGAAAAAATTACAACTTGCTTTGCATTTTACATTTTTCATTACTTGCTTTTGCTCAACATAAATCCAGAAAAACACATTATAGCAGATTCTTCAAAAATAATCACAACCTATTACAGATTCATAAATCCAAAAATACAACACACATAGCAGATTCATAAATCCAAAAATAACCTATCATAAATTCATAACCTGCTTTGGAGCTTCTATTATACTCATTAAAATACACATCACATATTCATAAATCCAAAAATAACCTATCCACAATACATTTGCACAAGCACAACCTGTCAACACAGATTCATAAATCCAAAAATAGTCTAGAGTAAAAAATTGCTCTAGTGCTCAAAGCCTCAAACTAATTTGTAACTTGTTACAAGCACCCATCAACTACAAACAAGATTAAAAAATAAATTGTACAAGTCAAAATAAAATAACTAGTGCATATTTCATTACTTCATTAGTAATAGTCAATGTCCACATATTGTCCATATATCAATACCTACATAATAGCATTATAGCCAAAGACTCAAAATAAATTGGCCATCTGCCAATGTCAATGTCAACATATCCACTGTCCATATTTAATATTTGGCCAAAGACTCAAAATAAATTGGCCATATGTCATTGCCTATTGTCTAATATCATATATTATCTATGTATTATGTATAGGCCACTATTAAAGCTCAAAATAAAAGCTTATATCTATATGTAGGCCACTGTCTACTAGCATCTAATAGCAAAAAGTGTACATATCAAAAGTGTACAACTGTACATATCAAAAAGTGTACATATCATCATCAATACCAGTATACCACCCGTCCAAAGAGCACAAAGCAATCTTCAACCATCTACATCAATAGGTGTTGGTGTGGACATGCCTAGTTCCGATGTTAATGTAGCATCACTCACGAGTTCTAAAAACAAAAAATGAAAAAAAAAAACATAAAAGTCACTTGTACAATAAAACAATAAGTATGCCAAGAATCCAAGCATTTAGGTTTTTTTGATAAAGAAAGAAGTAGACATGCAGAATGTACAATAAAAAAATAAATATGCTAAGAATCCAAGACATTCAGTTTTTTTTTAATAATAATAGACATGCAGAATTTTTTTTAATAAATAAAGAAATAGAAAGTCATTTTTTTAATATAACAAATAATAGTTATACCTCCATCAAGCTTTTCAAACTCCTCAACATCATCCATGGCAGCACGAAGGCAGATTAGAGTCGATGAAAGACGGAGCCAGTTTTGACTACAAATGAGGGCTTCCACCATAAGTGGAGACAATGAACTCCGGAAAGGATCAAGGACACGACCAGCTATACTAAAGGCAGATTCTGAGGCCACAGTGGATACTGGAATTGTAAGAACATGTGGTGCAACTCTTAAAAGCACACGGTATCATGGGGAATTAACCTTCCACCAAGCCAAAATATCAAAATTATCATCAAAGACATCTTCACAACTCTCTAACAAGTATTTATCAACCTCTGATTTGGTATTTGAAGAATCAATAACCTTCAAGTGCTTCTTAAATCCCATCATCCTCATTGCCTTTGCATCAACCACACTAGAATCATCTCCTTCCATTGATCCACTTGGTTTTTGGCCTTGGGCTTGTGCAGCAGTACTAGCACTACTACTCCCCACTTGATTTATACAAATCCTCAAAAAACAGCCTTTACTCTTTCTGCCATATCAACAGCCTTTTGCCTCTCATACAAAGTACCAAAACAGTACTCAAGATACCTTAACTTGTATCGAGGATCAAGAACTAACCCTACATACAACAAGTGATTCATATTATCAAAGTTCTCCCAATACTTTTCAAATTTGTTCTTCATGTAATCAGCCATTTTTCTCAACAAATAACTATCTTTTCATGCTCCAACTCAATTGTGTCATGAATTGACATGAGCTCCCAAAAGAAAGAATTGCTAGTAACATAATTAGCACCCGAAAACCGCAAGGTTGCATCATAGAAAATTTTAAGAAATTTCGAAAAGATCCTAATCTTTTCCCAATCCACATCATCCGTTTCCCAAGCAACCTCATTTCCTTCTTCCTTTGCCTCCTCTTTAATTGTCATAAGAAAATTTGGATCATCTTACTCCAATCTCTCAAAAACCTTTTGATACTTCTCGGCCTTTTCCAACATAATATAGGTGTAGTTCCACCTAGTGGGCACATCTAAGCACAACTGATTTTTAAGTCAACTTTCTCCTTCTCTGCACATAACTTAAATGTGCCTTGTTTTTGTGGAGATGATCTCACATATCGCACAGATTTCCTCACCTTCACTATTGTCTCATCCATTTCAACTAACCCTTCACGAACAATCAAGTTCAAGATATGAGCACTATAGCTCACATGCAAGTATTTATGCCTTAAAATTGTTGCCTTCCTATGCTTAGTCTTTTTTTGAATAAAAGAAATCAGCCCACTATTAGAGGCAGCATTATCAACTGTAATAGTTAGAATCTTGTCTATCCCCCAATCAAGTAAACACATCTCAACCACCTTCCCAAGTGTTTCACCCTTGGGATTTTCCACTAAACAAAAACTAAGAATCATCTTGTGTATTTTCCAATCACTATCTATAAAATGGGCAGTGAGACACATGTAGTTCAAATTTTGAACGGATGTCCATGTATCTGTGATAAGGCAGACCCACTGCTCTCTTAGGGCTTCTTTCAACTTTTGTTTCTCATCTAAAAACACCCTAAAACAAGTTTTGGCAATTGTTGTGCGGCAAGGGATTGGATTGAACCTAGGTTGGGTAACAGACATAACTTCCTAAAACCAAAACCCTCCACAAACCTAAAAGACAGCTCATCTAGAATAATAATCTCTACCAATGCTTTCTTACATTCCTCAAAATTAAACACCCAAGGCATAAGTTTACCACTACTTTCTCCTTCTTCTATAGGTTTGAATGCTAGGGTTGATTGGTTTTTTTTATCTTCCCTATAAGGATATTTCAAACATTGTGATTGTATGTGATTTCTCATGTTTGTAGTGCCATTACACTTAGTGTCACCAGCATAGGTTGTGCCATAGTAGTTACAAGCAGCCCTAGGTTCCCCCTCCCCCCCCCCCCCCCCCCCACCTTCAATAACAGTGAAATGACCCCAAACAATAGATCTTTTTTTACCAGTATTACCTTCACTTGGTGGGAGTGGGGGTTTGCCTTTGTCTTCATGCACATTGGTTGCCCCTTCAGCCGCTTCATTGTGTTGACCCTCTAGGATTTCTCTTGTCTCATTCATCTACAATATAAAATAAAACACAATAAGTCAGCAATTATAAAAAGTAAAAAATAAAAAGAATGAAAAGGACTCTTCACTCTACTCTAGTATATAATAACATAACAAGTCAACAAGAAAGGAAAAAAAAAAAAAAAGAATAAGAAGGACCCTAGTATATAGCAACAAGCCGACAATAAACACGTCAATAAGATAATAATAAACACATCAACATCAAGGCAATAGTAGACAAATACCCCAATATCACAGTCAACTATTAACAAATACACCAACATCACAGTTAAGCACATGGAGTTATTGATTTTCAAATTTGTAACATCAATAAAAAAATAACAACTCAACATCACAGTCACAGATTCACAGCATGTCAACAACAATAAACAAAAATATATCAATAATAAATAAATAAAAAAAGCAGCTAACTTTATATATCAGAACTCAAAGGCAATCAGCTAACTTTAACAAATATATCTTATGTTGTTACTACAAAACAGAGATTCAGACATTCAGTATTTTAAAAACCCTAACTTTATTGATTCAGTATTAAACAAAACCCAAAATACAAAACAGAGAGAGGTTTATCAAGATTTTCAACGACCACATGAGACAAAAGCAATTAGCTGAGCTAACTTTAATAAAGAAACCAACTAGCACAAGCAGCCAAGCATATGGTCTATCGATTTTTTCAAAACCCTAGCTTTATTTGCATATAAAACATTAAAACTTGAAAAAATAAACATCTTGATCTTATGTTGTTTCTACAAAACAGAGATTCACTATTTTCAAAACCTAAAACACAAAACAAAGAGAGAGAAAGAGTATTTTCAAAACAGAGACTCACCGTGAGATGAGAAGTCGATGATCAAGTCGGCATGGGGAGGGTGGCGTGTGGAGGCGGCGGCAGAGGGTGGTTCGGCGTTTATCAAATATATGGTTGCTTTTTTAAATCTGCTTTTATGCTTGGAGTTTTTTTTGTGTGGAAACTGAGTTATGGGTTTGAATTTGTTTAGGGACCAAATAGTCAATTTACCAATTATACTTTTTGATGAGTACAATGAAAAAAAATTATAGCAGGAGAAACATACCTACATACACACACACACATATATATATATAAGAATTGAAATGGATTTGAGTGTTGTTAGCTTGTAGATTTCAAGCCCAATCAAAGGTAGAAATCAGAATTGGACAGAAAATATATTTGCATAATAATGCGCCATTTGGTTTGTGAGAAAAATTGAAAAATGGAGAAATATTTAATACATGCCTGTTTGTTTTTAGGTATTTCCTCGTTCTTTTCTTTTCTTTTTTCGTTTTCTCGGG
Source organism: Quercus glauca (assembly GCA_023736055.1). Lineage (NCBI taxonomy): Eukaryota > Viridiplantae > Streptophyta > Magnoliopsida > Fagales > Fagaceae > Quercus > Quercus glauca. The sequence continues at coordinate 79,288,241 of CM043318.1, read as the reverse complement.
AACCAAACAGAAAGTAAAGAGAAATGAACAGTTTCGACAAGAGAATATCAAAAAAGTGAAACGCAAATTGAATTATATAATTAGGCATTAAATAGGCTTAAATCTGAGAGAGAGAGAGAGAGCGCATAGTTTACTGGCCGAAGCGTCGTCGTTTGTGGCTTGAACTACTACTGTGTTGCTGTGGGAATCAGACGCTGGCTCATGCTGCTTCGACATCTCTCTCTCTCTCTCTCTCTCTCTCTCTCTCTCTCTCTCTCTCTCTCTCTCTCTCTCTCTCTCTCTCTCTCTCTCTCTCTCTCTCTGTTTTTCTTCTCTTTTTTGGTTAGAGAGACCATACGAATACAAGTTGTGAGAATGAATGAAAGAAAATCTTCCTTTTTTTTTTCTTTTTTTTTTCCTTTTTTTTTTCTTTGTTTTAGTTTAAAATGATTTATTTTTTTTAATAATATTTTTGGGTGTTTAAAAACTTGAAAATGTTAAAAATATTACAATTTTAACGTCTTCTTTTTTAGTTGATGTGTTAAATGTTAATGGTAATGAAAGTAATTAGTACTGCTCAAAAAAATATAAAATATAATAAATAAGTGCTTAAATTACTTTTTTTTCTTTTTTAATTTCTGATAGATCATTTTGTACTTTGTAAATCCTACACAACAAAATTTGTATTTTCCTTTTTTTTATAAAATATTAGAAAGAATTTTTAGATTATGGCATCACTCTAAAAAACATAAAATGTCATTTTTACAACAAATTTTAAATAGTAAATTGTTATTAGCAGATACTAGTGTACAAAAAAGTAATCAACTAGTAACAATCCATCACTTAAAATTTGTTGTGAAAATATTACAAACTTAGCATTTCTCAAATATATGGTTGCTTTTTTAAATTTGCTTTTATGCTTGGAGTTTTTTTTTGTGTGGAAACTGAGCTATGGGTTTGAATTTGTTTAGTGGTAATCTATGGTTGGTCCACATTTATGCTTGCTTTCAATCAATTTGATGTTAGAATTATGACTTAGGATCTAATATGCTTTTGTTTACTTCGAATTAGTTCACTTCAATGAAAAGAACTATTGAGATTTTAAAGATTAGGTTATGCTTGAAATAGCTGGTCTTCTTTCACTCTCAATGGAATATATATATCTATATATATATATATATATATATATATTTATATTTATAGATGACCCCAACAATCCAACTTTATGGATTTCCCTTTACTTCTTCTGTTGTTTCCAATTCGAGTCTAAAATTCATTGTTCCATGGGTAGTTTGAAGGGCCATGAGAATTAGTAATTGGAGAATATCCCATTACATGAAGTAAAGTACTTCTAAGTGGACTCACTTTCTTAGCCACCTGTGTCAATACTTGGTATTTCTTAAAGCACTTTATGTTCTGCCACTTTCATTATAAATATGATTACACTAATGGAATTCTTTGTCATAATAGTTGCTCCACTTCTTTTCACTCCTTAACAAAAACACCATTATACATATACTTGGGAATTTTCTTTTGTGAAAGCATTATTGATTTGCGTAGGTGGTTTTGGGTCAATTTACTATTTTTTGCAAAAAATTTTTGAGTATATATTGATAAAATTTTCTGTATTGATCTTTATTTTTTTTTTTTCTGTATCGTAAATTAAAAGATGTATCTTGGAATTAAGTGGTGTGATACGTTATAACCAATATTAGAATGTGCGGCTTTGTTGTCTTGGGCTATCCCAAAGATGGAACTCTGTGAATTGCATTTGCAACAGATGGTGAAGTCAGCTGTTTTGTAATTCTAAAGGGATTTATTCGGCTGTTTATGTAACAGTTATTGGTTTTTGTAACTTCAACAATTTACTATTGGATTATTATTTTAAGATGTGCTGTTTTTGTTGTGTTTCTTTTGTATATGTAATTGAGTTTGTGCACACACTTAGATAAGTCTTAGGTTTGGACTCTGTAACTAAGTTTAGTGGTGTGTTTTGAAGATAATATTCTTTGAAGTGAGTTACATCTTCAATATTTTAAATAGATATTAAAATGGTGATAATGAATTTGAATTTTTTTGTGTGGAAACTGAGCTATGGGTTTGAATTTGTTTAGTAGAAACTGAGCAAGGTGGAGTTATCAACTTGCTTTCATCACACAAAAAGACATGGTATTGGGACATGTGCCCAATATGTGCAAATAAAAAACTGTTGGGAGGAGCTTCAGCCTAAAATAGTTGTGGCTTTGAAAGATGATAAACTATTTGGTTATGTATTAAAAAGACCAGTGTACCCAGTTGGTCCAATAGTAACACAATCAGGTAACTCGTCCAAGAATGGCTTGACGTTTGATTGGCTAAACAAGCAACCAAATGATTCTGTAGTGTATGTGTCATTTGGGAGTGGTGAAACACTGTTACACAAGTAAATAACTGAGCTATTTGTGTCATTTTTTTAATCTAGAAAAATGTATATTTTGTTATTGTAGGGTTAAGGGCCCAAATGGTATATTGGGCCTTAGGCCTTGGCCGTGAGCATAGTAATCCGAGAATAAATGAATGGTGTTGGATGAGTCAAGCTTAGAATCTAATGAGCAAGATACGAATGGGAGGGTGGTCCAAGGAGGAATGTCTCCTTGGATAGGCTAAGCACGGCTCAAATGTGTATCTTAAGGTTCAAGGTAACCTTCCAGGAAGCTCCAGTGATAGGGATGAGTATCTCGGGTGTACCAGAAGGCTGGGAGCTTAGAAATATCTAAGGGAAAGCTACTACCACTGTATTAAATGCTTTGCAGCTAACTTTCTTACTGCATTAATGTGGAGAAGACATCTGAACAGTGCTGTCTTGGCTATCTCAACTCACAGAGAATCTAAGGGGGTGTCTGATGGGACAAGCACTCAAGTAGTGACTTAGATGACCAACAAGTGTTGGACCAAGATCGTCCAAAGAAGACTATATAACATGAGAGACCCTCCATGAAGAGGGGATCGGAAAACTAAGAAGAAAAACACTGTAGCAATTAGGAATCAAACCTGTATTCCAGCTTCGAAAGCAATACATAAAAACCAATCTCCTCGGACATTGCCGAGAATGTATTTCCTTAGTGTAAATTTGTTATATTCATTCCTTTGCCATCAAGAACTACTTACTTGTTGCATTAATTTGTTAACGCCCAATTTTCCAACCCATTCTCTACAAATTTATTGTTTTGGGCTCTTTGGGTCTAAGTCCATCTATTATTTGGGCTAGGAGTCCAAATCGGGTCCTTACAGTTATTATTTGATGGTTGTTACAATTCTAATATCACATCATTTAGAGGTTCATCTTAATTTTTATTTATTTTTAATTAAAAAAATTGGTAGCATTCCTGTGCATTGCACGGGTTAACAAGTAGTTTTTTGTATAAGGCAAGTATAATTGAAAAAAAAAAAGCCACGTAATATATATATATATATATATATAGTGATTGAAGCATGGAAACGGGGAAATGGGGGTAGCTTACTCATGTAGCTTCGAAGTACTAATAGTAGTATTCATTTAGTACAAAATTAAGGGCACATCTAGTACATTGAATAGAGATTATAATAGTAATAGTAATCTTTATTTCTAATAATAAAAGATGTTGTAATAATATAATAACTATTAACATTAATATGCTTAGTTGTAAAATTAGAATAGAATTAATTGTTATTGTAGGGACTCAATTTGTAGTGGACCCTTAACAATAAAAATTTGTAGAGTGTGGGTAAAAGGGCTTGGCATCATCGAAGTAAACTACGGATGATGTGAAATCAACAGGCGTGATAACAAAATAATTTTACTGAGTGTTTTCTATGAGGATAAGGACCATGACCCTGGTTAGGTGTTGATAAGGATCTTTGTAATGACTTCAGATAAATGTTTGTGAGGATTCTGATGATTTTGGTTAAGTGTTTGTAAAGCGTATTCATCCTCGGCTTCATCCGAGGATTTATTTTTCTTAGAGTTGATATATATTTTGTCCTTTTTCTTAGGACTGATTCATATCCGAATCCTCTTTATTTTGGGAATCCTCTCGGTTATATAGTATTGTTTTTGTTAATCTTAACCGTCCATTTGTCGGCTATCTGAACTCTGTGTATAAGGGGTTGTCCCATTACCTACTTTTGCAGGTTTTATGTTATTTTTTAACCGCCTTTGCAGACTTTCTATTAGTTGGAGTGACCAAGGCACCTGGGTTCGCTGGTCACTTCACCATCAAAGTGGCCAGAATGTTGGTGGAGTACATTTAATGGGTGGGAGATATTTTCCCTTCATCAACATTGGTTTGCCGAGGAGGTGGGCATCCTCGGCGAGGCCCCTTGAGGGCTTGGGCTATTTCCCATTATCCTCGGCGTGAGCCTTGGGCCAGGCATAGGGTGGGCCAGAGTGGTTAATATTTGGGGCCCCACAGTTTTATATATATATATATATATATATATATGAAAAGTTTATGCAATTGGAACAAATATTTCTCAATTTAAGGAATTGCTTTTACTAAGAAATAATTGAATAGTTATGACTCATGATTCATGAATAATTATTCCATTACCATTGTAAACATAAAAAATGTGTTGACAACATGCATAGTTATTGCCAAAACGCATTTATTATCAAGATTAATACGTTAATGCTGTAGGTTATTTCCTACCAATAACAACCATAATGGAAATTGTTTTTATAACCCTATAAAAATAAATAAAAATAAATTATGTAAAAAAAAAAAAAAAAGTTTGGTGCATTGCATGGCCAGGTAATTCTTAGGTACTTCACGAAGAATAAAATACTCTTCTCTCATATTCATAATTGGGTTCACTCATTAATTTATGGTAATGTCCACTATAAATGTGAGAGAAGAGAATACCATTTCTCCATGCTCCAAGAGTACATAAAAAGTTCCTTACATGGACAATCAACTAGTCAAATACTTGTGGGTTCCAGTTAGCTCAACTGGTAAAGTCTCTGATGATTGCACTACAAGAAATTCGGATTGAAGTGTCATTTTTTAATCCACCACTATAAGTGGTATACTGTGACGTCTTTTAAAAACGCTGTTACAGAGTATTTCTTTTTTTAGCAGCATGCTGAGTGCATTTTCTTTAATTACTATAGCAGCGTTTCTTAAAACACCGCAATAAGTATAGTTTTAACAGTGCATATCTAGTTTATAGCGAAATTTTAAGAAAACGTCGCTATAGTGATTAAAGAAAATGTACTTAGCATGTTGCTATTAGCAGCGTAACGTCGCTATAGAGTATTTCATTTTTTAGCAGCATGCTGAGTGCATTTCCTTTAATCACTACAGCAGCGTTTCTTAAAACGCCACAACAAGTATAGTTTTAGCAGTGCATATCTGGTTTATAGCGACATTTTAAGAAAACATCGCTACAGTGATTAAAGCAAATCTACTCAGCGTGTGAACCATTTGTGTCATAGTGACATTTTTTTTTTTTTTTTTGGTTTTTAGTGACGTTTTACAAACGTCGTCTAAACCCAGATTTCTTGTAGTATTGTATATGAGATCTAAGATTCAATTCCTTCCTACACCAAAAACTAATTGATGTCTTGGTCTAATAATAAAGAGCTATCATCAGGAGCGAACGCCAAACTCTCTCAAAAAACTAGTCAAATATTTCTTCTCATTAAAAAAAAAAAAAAAAAATTTCTAGTCAAATACTAAATGTCATGTGTTTGACTTTATGCCTAAACTATATTTATTGATTGAGAAGTATTATATCTACAATATTTTCACAACTAATTATAGGTAGTAAGTTTAAGAAAAAAAATATTGAAAAAAGAGTATGGGACACACACACACATATGTAAACATATAAAAAGCTAAATCCAAATTACACCCTTTAAGCTTTGGCGAATTTTCATTTTTGTCGCTAAACCCATTTTAGTCCTTAATGTTCATATTTGTTGTCAACAAGGTCTTCCCATCAAAACACATTGAAAATCTGCCATTAATAAACTAAAATATTTGTTACTAACAAAAAATACTAAGAATTCTTTTAAATAAATAAAAAATCTATATTAAAAAACCCCCTCTTAAAAACCAGTTTACAATTATCCTAATCAAAGCAGTAAATACCCAACAAATTTAAAAATTCAAGCACCCACCAAATAACCAAGCAATAAAATCCAAGCCATATAACATCAAAATGCCGAAAAGGTAAAAATTATTTTTAATTTAAAAATAGAAAGAAGGCCAAAAGGCCCAAAACTACTCTTTTTCTTTTTTTTTTAAGAAACAAAAACTACATCATTTTGAAAGGGTTGAACGAGAAATTTTTAGCAGGAGTTGCTGAAAAGATCAACTTGGCAACCCATATGAAATTTAGGAAAGATGGTAAAAATAAAAGATTAAGGATTTAAATGACAATTGAACCAAATTAAAGGTGTAGTTTGAATTTTAGCCATATTATAGGTTTATTAATATACGATGTGACATAATAAGTATATCATATCGGTTTGCTAAATTTGTAAATAAGTGCATAATATATCAAATTATAATTTTTAATTTGATAATATAAATAACCCATTTTTTAGTGAAAATATTATATAACAATAAAAGGTTGAATATCTAATTTTTAAAATTTTATACATGAAATTTGATCTATCCAATTTACTCAAATAACATCATCTCAATTATAATTTAATTATTAATCCACTAAAATAGATTCATGAGGTGGGTGAAAAAAATTATTCATAATATTTACTTTAGACAAAGAAAGAATAAGTTTATTAAGTAAATCATACACAAGCTAAATTAATAATTGAAGACAGAAGAAGAGAGAGAACCTATAAGATTAAATGATTAAATTAATGAATTCATCATTTCTAACCACTTAATCTTACAAGAATAATTGTCTAAAGTAAATATTATGAATAATTTTTTTTACCCACCTCATGAATCTATTTTTTTTACCCACCTCATGAATAATTTTTTTTCCCCGATCCGTAGCATCAAGTTTCATACGGTCAGTTTCTAAGTTCAAGTACATGGTTTGCCCTTGAATAGGCTTAACGAGGGTACGACCTATGATATAGGAAGGAGTCTGGGTGCAGTCTCAAGGGCAGAGCAGAAGGGTGATCTCATTGGAGGTGATTTTCTACGAATTAGAGTGGGTATTAACGTTTCAAAACCACTTTGCAGGGGTCGCAAAGTCCTCCTAGGACAAGGGAAAGAAGGGTGGGTCTCGTTTAAATATGAAAAGTTGCCCAATTTCTGTTACTGGTGTGGGTTGGTTTCCCATGATGACAAGGAGTGCAGTATCTGCTTAGCAAGCAAAGGAGAGCTAACCTCAAAACATCAAGGATATGGTCCTTGGCTTCGGGCTTATCCTTACTCAACGGGTAAAAAGTCCTATATGTTTGTCTCTGGAATGGTTAACGATTTTGGAGGTGATGATAGCCCAGCCAAGACAGACGGTGGAGGTGGGGCAGAAACAACGGCGGCGGAACCCCCAAGTCACTCAGGTACGAATCAGGCCTTCAATAATCCAAATGTGGTAAGCACGGATTTTGTGGCTCCTGTTACACATAATTCCCATGCAGGTATTATCTCCACCAGTTCCGAGCCTTTTCTTTGTTTAGAGTCAACTGATATGCCAGCGGGTACGGATCTTTTTGAAGTTCAAATTCAAACAATTGACTAGGAAATAAATAAATATAATAATCATACTCTTATCCCTTCTGACACTAGAGATTCGGATACTATTTTCTCTAGCAATATTAATGACAATGCACAGGTACAAGGCCAAAAGTCAGAAGCACTTACTATCTCTCCAAAGTCACCCATCATTTCACAGGATCAAGAGCAAAATTATTAGACACGTGACATGAATATGGTCCCACCTAATTTGAGAACTTGGAAGAGAATGGTACGTCAAATTGCATGGCTGAGCAAACATGCATTGATGCGTGCACAAGCCACAGGAAAACGTTCAAGTGGGACTGATACAGAATTGGAAGCACCATCTAGTAAGAAACCACGTGTTGTCCGAGGAAGGAACACCCCTTTCACAGCCTCCGCCAAGTGCAATAAGTTGTTTATTTTGGAACTGTCATGCGCTTGAAAATTTATGTACAATTAGAGAGTTGGGAGATTTTATCTGGGTAAAAGATCCCTCTGTTGTGTTTTTAGCCGAAACATGAGTAGATGAAGCAAGGCTAAAGGAAATAAAGAGGAATTTAAATTTTGCTCATTTACATTTTGTGGAAAGAATTCACAGGGGCGATGGTTTAGCTCTGTTTTGAAGAGACTCAATTGACATCCAGGTTGTTTCATCCTCTAAGAATCACATTGATGCTGTAGTGAATAAGGGTAAAGAGGGAGCATGGAGACTCACAGGCTTCTATGGGGAGCCAGTAACTCACAAACGATTTGAATCTTGAGATTTACTCAGGCACCTCAATTCTTGCATGAACCTACCTTGTTTGTGTTCAGGAGATTTTAATGAGTTGGTTTGAAACTCGAAAAAATTGGGGGGTAGCCGTAGAAGCCAAGCATAGATGCAACTCTTCAGAGATGTTATTGATAAATGTGGTTTTATGGACCTTGGTTTTGTTGGGTCTCAGTTCACTTGGAAGAAGCACTTCATTGATGGGCACTCTGTATGGGAAAGACTTGATAGGGGGTTGGCAAATAACTAGTGGGTCTAGAAATTCGCCGACACTATCCATCACTTAACTTCCTTCTCTTCAGATCATTGTCCCATTTGGATTGTGCCTAGCGAACTACTTCTGCTGAGAGTCTCAAAACCATTTCGCTTTGAAGAGACGTGGCTCTGCGAGAAAGGTTGTACTGATACTGTTTAGGCTGTTTAGGCCAGTGAGGCTTCGACTGATCTATCTACCAAAGTAATTCACAAAATAGAGAAGTGTGGAGTTGAGCTGAAGAAGTGGAGTTTGAAACACTTTGGTAATGTCAGGAAGGAGATAGAGTCCAAGAAAAAGCAATTGGTACATGCCGAAAAAGAAGCTTTGAGAACTGGGGATAACAAGTGGGTCAGAGAGTTGTTGACTGCCCTTAATGATTTAACTGAAAAGGAGGCTAGAATGTGGTTACAACGGTCAAAGGTGTTGTGGGCAAAATGGGCGACAAAAATAAGTATTTTCACTTAAGAGCTACTCAGAGATTTAGAAAGAATTCTATCTCAAGTCTTCGAAAAGCAGATGGCCTTTGGTGTAATGGACAGGAGGAAGTCTCTGCCACTATAGTGGATTATTACCAAGATTTATAGAAGTCCACTAATCCAACAAATTTTGAAGACACCACACAGTTTATTAGTACCACCATCAGTGAGGAAATGAATGCCCAGTTGATTGCTGCCTTTAATGCTTGGGAAGTCCAGGAAGCTATCAAGCAAATGGCCCCACTCAAAGCCCCAGGCTCAAATGGTATGCCCCCTGATGTGAACCCCGTCAAGAATAACGAGACCCAACAATGAAAAGGAACCCAAGATCGTTCTATGGACAGATTCGAAAGGAAGACCTCGACCCGTTGTTTATGACAAACAAGAACCTCGGTATAAGGAAGACGCCACAAACGGTGGTGGAAACTCCGTTTGATAAGTCAAGATGAACGCCACGGGAAATCCCGATAAGTTTGAATAGTTCTTCAAAGAACCAAAGAGAATAAACCTCACAAGTTTTATGAATATTCAATTATGTCTTCTAAAAACGTTTACAGACTTAGGAGCCTATTTAAGGGCTCTATAAAACTTGACAGACAAGAAAATATATTCTAAAAAAACTCCTAATTGATACCTAACCATATCAGGAATCAAATTTGACCTAAAAAGCATTAAATGCACCTAAAAACAAGGAAATAAATCACCTAAATCTAAAATAACGTTTTTTTACATAAAAATACCAAAAATAATAAATTGCAATAATTAATTAGTAAATTGTGTCGTGCATCATGATCCTTCTAGAATAGGCCCAAAATATTTCTTGCCAATTCTTAGCCTTGACCGGATCCTTCTAGAACTTGAATCAAGGTGACGATTCTTTGAGGCCCACGTGGATCATGCTCAATGGGCCTCCACAAATTTGCTTGAGCCCATAACTCTTGGACGAGTCCGTTGAGTACATCCTTGAACTTCTTTGCTTGTGCTCTCGAAACTGGTCCAATTGGTACTTGAACGAGATCCTTCGAAGTGGTGCCTTGATCTCCATCACAAAGAGGCAGAATTGAGAAAGTGAAGGACCAAAGCAGTTACCTTATCACCAACCAAATCCCAGTAATTCTAGTAGAAGAAGGGGGGTGATGGAGATCAAGGCACCGCTTCGAAGGATCTTGTTCAAGTACCAATTGGACCAGTTTCGAGAGCACAAGCAAAGAAGTTCAAGGATGTACTCAACGGACTCGTCCAAGAGTTATGGGCTCAAGCAAATTTGTGGAGGCCCATTGAGCATGATCCACGTGGGCCTCAAAGAATCGTCACCTTGATTCAAGTTCTAGAAGGATCCGATCAAGGCTAAGAATTGGCAAGAAATATTTTGGGCCTATTCTAGAAGGATCGTGATGCACGACACAATTTACTAATTAATTATTGCAATTTATTATTTTTGGTATTTTTATGTAAAAAAACGTTATTTTAGGTTTAAGTGATTTATTTCCTTGTTTTTAGGTGCATTTAATGCTTTTTAGGTCAAATTTGATTCCTGATATGGTTAGGTATCAATTAGGAGTTTTTTTAGAATATATTTTCTTGTCTGTCAAGTTTTATAGAGCCCTTAAATAAGCTCCTAAGTCTGTAAACGTTTTTAGAAGACATAATTGAATATTCATAAAACTTGTGAGGTTTATTCTCTTTGGTTCTTTGAAGAACTATTCGAACTTATCGGGATTTCCCGTGGCGTTCATCTTGACTTATCAAACGGAGTTTCCACCACCGTTTGTGGCGTCTTCCTTATACCGAGGTTCTTGTTTGTCATAAACAACGGGTCGAGGTCTTCCCTTCGAATCTGTCCATAGAACGATCTTGGGTTCCTTTTCGTTGTTGGGTCTCGTTATTCTTGACGGGGTTCACATCATTTGGTATCAGAGCATGGTTTCTAGTTCAGGTTTGCCTATCCTTTAACATCTTTCATTCCTTTGTTTCTTCTTTAGCCGTCCACATCATTTATCTCTTCTTAGCTGAATTTCCTTTACCCTATCTGTTCAATCTTTGTTTGTTCTTGTTGATGTCTAAACTATTGGTCTGGTCTCACATCTCTTAGTTATTTCGAAATTTTATTTCATTATTCTCAAAAGCTAGTTGCTGATCGTAAAAAAAAAAAAAAAAAAAAAAAAAAAAAAAAAAAAAAAGACTCGAAGAAGAAGACAGAAAGGAGTCCAAAAAAAAGAAAAAAAAAATTCACTAATCTGTGATTCCAAAAATTCCAAACTGCCATATTCCTTCTAATTCTATTCTGAAAATTTCCATATTCCTTGTGTTCAAATTTGAAATTCCTTGATTAGTTCTTGGTAAATTGTTGCTGGAAATTTTTGAGTTGTTTGTTTAGTTTCAAAAGAACTGAAAGAGAATTATCGAGGGGAAAAAGGCAAGAGTGGTGAGAACATCAGAGGGTAAAAGCCATATTATTTTGAGTGAAATACGAGTGGAAAGTGATCCACATTCTTGAGCGTAAACACGTAAGGGAGTGATTCGTGAGGTCCTTTTTTTTTGTGTTGTTTCTAACCTTTGTTTTGTAGAAAACATGTCTCACGATAGTGGTAAGAGCATTACCGAAGATGAAACAAAATTGGTTGATCCGAAGGTATTTATGGAGGCCATGATAAGTGAGATGAGGCGTGTGATGAAGATGGAGATGGAGCAGGTTCATGAACGAATAGATCATATGGAGAATAGACGTGAGGAGCAACCACAAAAAGGTCGTAATTTGCGTAGAAGGGAAAGATATCCATCGAGGGAGGAGGATGAAGAGCTTTATGGGTCTGGTTTTGATGAAGAAGAAGATCGAGATTCCATTGTTAACAATAGGAGACCTGGAGGAAGATATAGAGGAGCTAGGAATCGCGAAGATAACAACTTGGGTGGTATTAAGATGAAAATTCCATCCTTTCAAGGTAGATCTGATCCTGAGGCATATCTTGAGTGGGAAAAGAAGATGGAGTTTGTGTTTGATTGCCACAACTACTCCGAGGCAAAGAATGTAAAATTAGCCGTGATTGAATTTTCTGAATATGCTATTACTTGGTGGGATCAGCTTGTGATAAACAGGAGGCGGAATAGAGAACACCCAATAGACACATGGGAGGAGATGAAAGTAGTGATGAGAAAGCGGTTCGTTCCAAGTTACTACTACCGAGAGTTGTACAAAAAGCTACAAGGTCTTAGACAAGGGAGTCGAAGCGTAGAGGATTACTACAAGGAGATGGAGATTGCTATGATCCGCGCTAATGTGGAGGAGGATCGGGAGGCTACAATGGCTAGATTTTTACTTGGCTTAAACCGGGAGACCCATGATAAGGTAGAGATGCAGCATTATGTGGAATTGGAAGATATGGTGCATATGGCTATCAAAGTGGAACAACAACTCAAGAGAGGGAGTGGGACACGTGCAGGCCATAACTTTAGTTCTACCTCTTGGAAATCAAGTCATGCCAAGCCGCTGGATAAGTCACATACGCCCAAACCCGAGCCCAAGTCCGCGACCACCAGCCACGTTCCTCAAGGTAAAACCGAAGCCTCTACCTCTAGGAATCGTGATATTAAATGTTTTAGATGTCAAGGCAGGGGCCACATAGCAAGTCAATGTCCAAACAAGCAAGTCATGGTGTTGCAAGCCAATGGTGAAATTGTGACCGATGATGAAGATTCCGACACTGACGACATGCCGCCATTCGAGGATGTTTCCGAGGAGGAGTATTTAGCCCCTGACGCATTGACATTGGTGGCAAGGAGAGCATTGAGCTTGCATGTAAAAGGAGTTGATGAAGTACAGCAGGAGAATATCTTTCACACTAGGTGCTACGTTAAAGACAAGGTATGTAGTGTGATTATTGATGGTGGTAGTTGTACTAATGTTGCAAGCACAATTATGGTAGAGAAATTGGGATTGCCCATGGTAAAGCACCCTAGGCCATACAAGTTGCAATGGCTAAATGATAGTGGTGAGATAAGGGTGAACAAGCAAGTGTTAGTTGCATTTCGAATCGGTAAATACGAAGATGAAGTGTTGTGTGATGTAGTACCGATGCAAGCAGGACACTTATTGCTAGGGCGTCCATGGCAGTTCGATAGGCAAGTGAAGCATGATGGCTTTACGAGCAAGTACTCTTTTGTACTTAATCAACGATCAATCACTCTTGTACCATTGACACCGCAGCAAGTATACGAGGATCAAGTGAGATTACAAAAGGAGAGTGATCAAAAGAAGGAGAGTGAGCAAAAGAAAAAGAGTGAAAATCAGAGAGAGGCCGAAAAAAATGAGAGAGAAAAAGAAAATCAAAGTTCGGTCCTTTAGAGAAAATCAGAGAGAAAACAAAAGAATTTCTATGCAAAAGTGAGTGAGATTCAGCGAGCAATGTTTTCAAATCAGCCGATGATTGTACTTTTGTACAAAGAGGCACTTTTAAACACTAACGAACTTGACCTTGCTTTACCTAGTTCTATTGTTTCTCTTTTGCAGGAGTATGAGGATGTCTTCCCCGAGGAAACACCACATGGGTTACCTCCAATCCAAGGGATTGAACATCAAATTGATTTTGTTCCCGGTGCAACCATTCCAAACTGACCAGCTTATAGGAGCAATCCCGAGGAGACAAAGGAGCTTCAACGGCAGGTAAGTGAATTGTTGGAGAAAGGGCACATGAGGGAGAGCATGAGCCCATGTGCGGTTCCGGTCTTACTTGTGCCTAAGAAGGATGGGACGTGGAGAATGTGCGTTGATTGCCGAGCCATCAACAACATAACGGTAAAGTATTGTCACCCTATCCCACGCTTAGATGATATGTTAGATGAGCTGTATGGTTCTTGCATATTTTCTAAGATTGACTTAAAAAGTAGTTATCATCAAATTAGGATAAAAGAAGGAGATGAATGGAAAACTGCCTTCAAAACAAAATATGGTTTGTATGAATGGTTAGTTATGCCTTTTGGTTTGACTAATGCTCCGAGCACCTTTATGAGACTTATGAACCATGTTTTGCGTGCATTTATAGGCAGATTTGTTGTTGTCTATTTTGATGATATACTTATTTATAGCAAAAACATAGACGATCATGTAGTACATTTGAAATCCGTTTTAGATGTGCTAAGGAAAGAAAAGTTGTTTGCTAATTTAAAGAAGTGCACTTTTTACATCGATAAGCTTGTATTTTTGGGATTTGTTGTTAGTGCACAAGGTATACAGGTTGATGAAGAGAAGGTACGTGCAATCCAAGAATGGCCGAGCCCCACAAGTGTAGCTAATGTTCGTAGTTTTCATGGACTTGCTAGTTTCTACCGGCGGTTTGTGAAGGACTTCAGTAGCTTAGCCGCACCGCTTACCGAAGTGATCAAGAAGAACGTTGGGTTTCGGTGGGGAGAAGAACATGAGAAGGCATTTCAATTAATCAAAGAGAAGTTGACTAACGCGCCTTTGTTGTCTTTACCTAACTTTTCTAAAACGTTTGAAATTGAATGTGATGCTTCAGGTATTGGTATAGGCGCCGTTCTTATGCAAGAAGGACGACCAATTGCTTACTTCAGCGAGAAACTCAATGGGGCAGCCTTAAACTAACCAACTTATGACAAGGAGTTGTATGCATTGGTTCGGGCTTTAGAGACGTGGCAGCACTACCTATGGCCTAAGGAGTTCGTGATTCACACCAATCATGAGTCCTTGAAACACTTGAAGGGCCAACACAAGCTAAACAAAAGGCATGCGCGATGGGTGGAGTTCATAGAGACGTTTCCATACGTCATTCGGTACAAGCAAGGTAAGGAGAATGTAGTCGCCGATGCACTTTCTCGCAGGTATGCCTTACTCTCCACACTTGATGCAAAATTGCTTGGTTTTGAACACATTAAAGAATTATATGCTGAAGACCACGAATTTTGTAAGGAATATCGAGCTTGTGAGAAAATCGCCTCTGGTAAGTTCTTTAGGCTTTATGGATTCCTATTTCGAGAAAATAAGCTATGTGTGCCTAATTGTTCTATGAGAGAGTTATTAGTGCAGGAATCACATGGTGGGGGATTAATGGGACATTTTGGAGTTGCAAAGACTTTAGCTATTTTGCAGGAACACTTCTATTGGCCTCACATGAAACGAGATGTCGAACGGATTTGTGGTAGATGTGTCATATGTAAGCGAGCTAAATCCAAAGTGCAGCCCAACGGTTTGTATACTCCTTTACCAATTCCTAGTGAGCCTTGGATTGATATTTCAATGGATTTTGTGTTAGGATTGCCTAGGACTAAACATGGAAAAGATTCAATTTTTGTGGTCGTGGATAGATTTTCTAAAATGGCACATTTTATTCCATGTCACAAAATGGATGACGCTTCACATGTTGCTGATTTGTTCTTTAGAGAGATTGTGAGATTACATGGCATGCCTAGGACAATTGTTTCAGATAGAGATGCTAAGTTCTTGAGCTATTTTTGGAAGACTTTGTGGTGTAAGCTAGGTACTAAGCTATTGTTTTCCACTACTTGTCATCCACAAACTGATGGTCAAACTGAAGTAGTAAATAGGACTTTGTCTACTCTATTGAGGGCAATCATTAGAAAGAACATCAAGACATGGGAAGAATGTTTACCACATGTTGAGTTTGCATATAATAGAGCTGTTCATTCTGCTACCAAATTTTCGCCATTTGAAATTGTGTATGGGTTTAATCCTTTAACTCCATTGGATTTATCTCCTTTACCTTTGACGGAGCACATTAATTTAGATGGCAAAAAGAAAGCTGATTTTGTGAAGCAGATTCATGAGAAAGCAAGACTCAACATTGAACGTAGAACGGAGCAATATGCCACACAAGCGAACAAGGGACGTCGCAAACTGGTTTTTGAACCCGGAGATTGGGTTTGGCTGCATATGAGAACAGAAAGATTCCCGGCGAAAAGACGTTCCAAATTGCTCCCAAGAGGAGATGGTCCTTTCCAAGTCCTCGAGCGTATCAATGACAACGCTTACAAGCTAGATTTACCTGGTGAGTACAATGTAAGTGCCACTTTTAATGTTACTGATTTAAGTCCTTTTGATGTAGGTGATGATTTGAGGGTAAATCCTTTTCAAGAGGAGGGGAATGATGGAGATCAAGGCACCGCTTCGAAGGATCTCGTTCAAGTACCAATTGGACCAGTTTCAAGAGCACAAGCAAAGAAGTTCAAGGATGTACTCAACGGACTCGTCCAAGAGTTATGGGCTCAAGCAAATTTGTGGAGGCCCATTGAGCATGATCCACGTGGGCCTCAAAGAATCGTCACCTTGATTCAAGTTCTAGAAGGATCCGGTCAAGGCTAAGAATTGGCAAGAAATATTTTGGGCCTATTCTAGAAGGATCGTGATGCACGACACAATTTACTAATTAATTATTGCAATTTATTATTTTTGGTATTTTTATGTAAAAAAACGTTATTTTAGGTTTAGGTGATTTATTTCCTTGTTTTTAGGTGCATTTAATGCTTTTTAGGTCAAATTTGATTCCTGATATAGTTAGGTATCAATTAGGAGTTTTTTTAGAATATATTTTCTTGTCTGTCAAGTTTTATAGAGCCCTTAAATAGGCTCCTAAGCCTGTAAACGTTTTTAGAAGACATAATTGAATATTCATAAAACTTGTGAGGTTTATTCTCTTTGGTTCTTTGAAGAACTATTCAAACTTATCGGGATTTCCCGTGGCGTTCATCTTGACTTATCAAACGGAGTTTCCACCACCGTTTGTGGCGTCTTCCTTATACCGAGGTTCTTGTTTGTCATAAACAACGAGTCGAGATCTTCCCTTCGAATCTGTCCATAGAACGATCTTGGGTTCCTTTTCGTTGTTGGGTCTCGTTATTCTTGGCGGGGTTCACATCACTTTGCCTGCTAACCTTAACCATACTTTTGTTACACTCATTCCTAAGGTTAAGAATCCGGAGTATGTTTCAGAATTCCAACCTATTAGCCTTTGTAATGTGTTGTACATAATTTTTTCAAAAGTGTTAGCAAATAGGCTTAAAATGATTTTACCAAATATTATTACTAAACATCAAAGTGCTTTTACTAAAAGTCACTTAATTTCAGATAATATTTTGGTAGCTTTTGAATCCTTGCATAGCATGCAGAGACACACAGGAAAAGATGATTATATGGCTATTAAACTTTACTAGTCGCTAACTCGTGTGATACACGGGAAAGGTATTGATTATAATATATAATTTAATCTTGGTTTATTTTACTACATCACTGAAATTGAATTTGTAAAATAAAACCATATAGCTAAAACATTAGTTAACAGACATACCTTTCAGACATTTATTAAACTATATATATTATCATTAGTATTATCAACTTAACAGTATTTAAATATATGATACCAACATACATGCTTCAAGATAATGACCAACGCTGAAAACAACTTCAAGAAAAATTCAACCAAACAGTTTGATGAATAAATATATTACAATCAATGATATAAGCCAAGAAATAGCACATGAAATAAACTTTGAAACCAATATGAACAAAACCCACGTGTAAGGAAACCATTGCTATCATTTAAGAATACGACGCACTACCCCCTCAAAAAAAACAAAAAAAAAAAAAAAAAAAAAAAGAATACGACGCACTAAAGTCATGAAAAACACAGGATTCTTTATAAAAAAGAAGCATCTTTACAGATTTTGCTAAGATGACACATACTCACACAAACTATTAAAGAAAGAATCAAAGATCATACACAACACGTACATATGCTATGAAAGTAAAAATACGAAAAAAAAAAAAGAAAAAAAAAAAAGAAGAGAGATAAACACGCACGATTAAAGAAAAAATATGGAAAAAAAAGTTAGGAATAGAAATATAAGATAAAGATCATTGAAATCTTCTAGAGAGTTTCAGATAATGGAAAAAATGAACACAAAAGTTAAGATGTTAAAACTTCCAAAAAAAATTAAAAATTCAGAAGAATCAAAGCTTCAAAAGTATTGAAATATATATATATATATATATATATAATTATGCAATAGAAAAATACAATAAAAAGAAGGATTACTCTCAAAAGAATAATCCATTATTATAGCTTTTCTACTATTGAAATATGACTCAATAACTTGAATAAAAAAACTAAAAAAAAAAAAATTGTAAAAACAAAAAGCTCACTATAAAGAGAGAGAGTATGAAGAATGAACTAAAGTTTTAGGTTTTTTGTCTAAAGAAATATAAAGTGAAATTTATTTGGAATGGTCTAAAATTCATAACTGCCCATTGGAATGATGAAACTGAACAACAATAGTGGTAAAAATACCACTGAAACAGTTTGCTTAAGCGGCCAAATGAATAGGTACATTTTTCTGTGATGGTGTCCATCTGTAACAAAACACGGAACGCATAGTGAACAAATCATCATACGTTGTTCAAAACAACCAAAGGCAATAAACTAATGCAGATACCATCAAAAAATGACAACAACTTAAAAAAGAGTATGTTGTTTAAAGATAAATAGAGCCTAGACATCAATAAAGACACTTTTTCAACGTGATTAACTTTAAACGGGACATGAAAGAAGTGTAAAAAGCCTAATTATGTAAACAATCATAAAAATCCAAAAAACATAAACACATAAATCCATTACTAATGTCCAGACTCCAAAAGCAACACTATTTTTAAGGGCTTTTATATTGTAAATTAGAGATAAAAAGAAGGAAAGACATACCTTAGGAGGCTTGACGCCGATATCCTTATGTCGTTCAACTGCCTCTTAATCAAACCTTAGGAGCCATCTCACCCATGATTAATCAAACCGTAGGGCAATCTCAACCTTCATCGTAGACAACATTAGATTAATCAAACCTCAATAACCAAATCTAAATCTTATTTTAACACCTAAGTTTTTGTCTATTTTAAATACCTTTACCAGTTGCGATTCGGTTTCGACAATATGAGGATGGTGGGATGCAGCCACGGATTTCTCTCTTTCTTTCTCTCCTTATGCGATTTTCTTCTCGATGACATACAGTGAGTAGATATGGAAAGTTTCGCTTTAAAGGATTTGGAGAAATTGTTTCACAGTTACCCACTGTAAACAAAAGTCAGAGAGAAGGAGAGAGAAGAGTATCGAGATAAGAAGTGTTTATTTGATCTTTTGTTACTGCTACCCAAGAAAAAACATTGTGTATTTAATTTATTGTGGCAACACCAACCGGTGGTAAAAATTTCGCTGAACCAGTTTGCTTAAGTGGTCAAATGAAAAGATACAATGTTTCAGATTTTTTAAAATGTAGACGTGTCAGTGATTTATGTAACCACATGGCGCAATGAGAAATAGTCAATAAAAAGTCAAACGTTTCGGCTATAGATTATTATATAGATATGAGTAAGACCTATGATAGAATGGAGTGGCCATATTTGGAGGCAGTTATGAGGAAGATGGGTTTTGATGATCGATGGGTGAGATTGATGATGATTTGTGTTTCAACAGTATCTTACTCCATTTAATCAACGGAGATCCAAAAGGCATGATCACACCATCTCATGGTATTAGACAAGGAGACCTTTTATCTCCTTTTCTCTTCTTGCTATGCACGGAAGGGCTTCATGGCCTTATCTCACAAGCAGCTAGCCGAGGTGATATTAAGGGTTATGCTCTTTGTAGAAATAGCCTAAGACTAATGCATCTTCTGTTTGCAGACGATAGTCTCTTATTTTGCAAGGCCACGAAATAGGAATGTCAGAAAATTTTTGATATCCTAGAAGTCTATAGCGGCTATTCTGGACAACATATCAACGGAAACAAAACCACCTTCTTCTTTAGTAAGAATACTTCTGAGGCGAGGCTTTGGGGGTGCCAGAAATAAAGCAATACGAGAAGTCTTTGGGCTTGCCATCTTTTGTGGGGAGGAGGAAAAAAGCAAGCTTTATTTTCATAAAAGAAAAAGTGTGGAGAAAGATGCAAGGGTGGGAGGAAAAATTATTATCACAAGCAGGAAGGGAGATTTTAATCAAAGCGGTGGTTCAAGCAATCCCCACTTACACGATGAGTTGCTTCAAACTTCCCTTCGGCTTGTGCAATGATATTGAAAGCCTCATTCGAAAATTTTGGTGGGGACAACAAGGAGAGAGAGGTAAGATACATTGGGTGAAATGAGACTCTCTTTGTCAATCAAAGGCTAATGGAGGTATGGGTTTTAAAGACTTGTCTCTCTTTAATGATGCACTTTTGGCCAAGCAAACCTGGCATCTTTTGCAAAACAAACAGTCCCTCTTTCACAAAATATTCAAGAGTAGGTTTTTCCCCACATGTTCATTCATGGATGCCCCGAAGTGTTCTAGTGGATCGTATGTATGGCATAGTATACTCCAAGGCGGGGAGGTCCTTAAAAAAGGGTCACGTTGGAGAGTAGGGTGGGGTGATGAAATTAAAATTTGGGACACTCCATGGCTTCCTTCTTTCAACCACCCAAGAATTTTGTCACCCATTCTTGAAGGCATGCAGGAAGCTACAGTGGACACACTTATTGACCAGCAATCTAGATCATGGGATATAGACATTCTTAAAGGCTTTTTTGCCCCATTAGAGGTAGACCTTATTCTCAAGATTCCATTTAGCTCCAGCTATGTCAAGGATAAGCTTGTTTGGCCGCATACGGCTAATGGAGTCTATTTGGTAAAATCCGGATATAACTTCCTAGCTAAAGAGAAATCATCAACTTCGCTGGCTCTCTTTCAGCAAGATGATGGTCGAAGTATATGGAAAAAGTTATGGAGCCTTTCAGTGCCAAATAAGATAAAAAACTTCCTATGGAAAGCAAGTAGATAAGCCATTCCTGTCAGGAAGAACCTGGTTGCTCGCAAGGTAATTGTAAAGGATATTTGTGATCATTGTCACATGGTCCCTGAAGATGCCCATCATGCATTGTGGGACTGTCAAGAACTATTTGCTGTATGGGAGGTAAGCTCGATGTGGCTGTTTTGAAGAACTAAGAAATTTTCGAATTTCT
The DNA here is from genome assembly GCA_023736055.1 of Quercus glauca. Taxonomy (NCBI): domain Eukaryota; kingdom Viridiplantae; phylum Streptophyta; class Magnoliopsida; order Fagales; family Fagaceae; genus Quercus; species Quercus glauca. The sequence goes on along the minus strand of CM043318.1, from coordinate 79,267,100 downwards.
TTGAGTTGGTAAGTCACGTGTTGGAGGAGAATGTTAATTCGGATCTCTTTGCTACATTGGCATGGACTACTTGGTCCTGTCGAAATACACTTCGGACCAGTACCAAGCCCTTCCTACTCTCTCAAGTGGTCCCTTCAGCCTCACAGACCCTTCAGACTTTCAAACAGGCTCTACTGATCCCAAGAACGCAGTAAGGTACCTTGCCAAAACCGCAGGTCAGATGGACCCCTCCACCACCGATGAGCTTCAAGATCAACTTTGACGGTGCCATATTCCGGGAGACAAATGAAGCTGGTCTGGGAGTTGTTGTACGTGACCACCAGGGAAGGGTGATGGCCTCCATGTCTGAAAAAATCAAGCTACCATCTTCCTCAGATGAAGTGGAGGCGTTGGCAGGGTTAGAGCCATCTCTTTCGCTCTTGAACTCCATCTACCCTCTGTTATAGTCGAGGGAGATTCAGAGATGATTATTTTGGCCTTACGAAGTGAGGAGGAGTCCTTCACTTCCTTCGGCCATTTGATTTCCTCAGTTAAGCAGAATTTTGAAGTCTTTTCTAGTATTTCTTTTTTGCACATCCGTAGATCGGGTAACTCTCTAGCTCATAATTTAGCTCAGTACACAAAACATATTGATGCTTTCATAGTATGGATGGAGAATGTTCCACCACAACTTCATCATACCCTTGTAACCGACTTTGGATGAATTAATAAAGTTTTTTGGTCTTGATTCTCAAAAAAAAAAAAAAAAAAAAAAAAAAAAACAAAAAAAAACAAAAAAAAAGAATAATCTTTTAGGAAAATATTATCATGTATACATTATGTAATTAAATTATTTACTTTAAAGGAAAATTTTTACAAAGGACTATTTGTCCACACCTTATGTGTAAAGGATTAATTTTTTAAATTAAAAGTTCAAAAACCAAATTAAGTTGACATTAACTTAAAAATCCAAAGGTTGCATGTATTTGTAAAAATTCCAAAAAGTAAAATATATATTGAAGTTACATATATTTTTAGTTTTCCACTTAAAAAAGTGTAGCTATATATATTAATTCAATCCTAAATTGGATCTATTACTTGGATACCCTTAACCTTCCATAACTTGTCTATAAAACAGGAAAGGTTGCTAAATATTGAAAGCACCATATACATGATACTCCTACCTCTAAGAAAATTTTCAGCTCATTTCTTTTATTTCCACTTCACTAAAGAAAGAGGAAAATAGTGAAAATATACGAAATTCTCATATTTTCCCACCAGACCATATTCAATTGTTTTGTGGGGTTTTTTTTTTTTTTTTTTTTTTTTTAACAAGATAGAATTTCTACTTTACCTTAATTTAAGTGTATATGTATGTAAAAATTCTCCTTTGGAGATTTGAATCCCGGCTCTTGGCTTTCCATACGCTACAAGCACTTATACTTGTGGAGTGACCATCACACCAAAGATGTGCAGTAGTGTTTTGTGGTTAGCTTACCTTGAATGAAAAATAGTGTTTAAATACGTATGGTTGCATCATTAGAGGGTAGTAGTTGGCCAGTCAAGTTGTCAACCTTCAAAATTCGAGTTGATAAAAACAGCACGAGCAACCTGTGTTGTAAGTCTAGGGGTTAGATAGATCTGTCCAGAGACAAACTTCACTTAAATCATGCTAACAATTCTTTCTAAACAAATAACAAAGCCTCATTTCAACAAAAACAAACAAAATAACAAATAAAAAAGCTCTAAAATTCAACATGTTAGCACTTCCTAGTGTTACCAACAGAGGCATCTGTGATTCAAAACTTTGAATTCTCCCTCATCGTTGTAGCTATCAAATTATTAATAAAAAAATAATAATAAAATCAATAAACACCCATTATGGCCTAGTCTCCTAGAATCAAATAATTTCATTTATGTTATATTGTTGTTCTTTCTTTTCTCCCCTTTATATAAGTGGGGAGGACGACTCACGTCCATGTTCTCCTCAAAGAAGTAGTGGGTAATGCGATTCAAGTACAAGGGACAGAATAAGGATTTTCATTTTCATTAGAGCCAAAGTATGAACCAAAATAAAGTTACAATTAAAGAATAAGTAAACTAGCATGCAAAACCAAATTAATATATGAAAATACAATCTAGCATTTTTCAATATTAATAAATATAAACAAAAGAATAGGCATATATGAACAAAATAACTATTATTTTTTAATACATTTCAACTCAATCATGTATCAAAATGACTATTATTTTTTATTTGATGTTCATTAATCATTGAACAATAATACTTCCCAGGGTTATGGTCCGGTTTCTCAAAAAAAAAAACTCAATCATGTATCAAAATGAAATTCGACATTTTTTAAAATTAAAATCCTAAAATTATCTGTTTAGCAGCATATTGATAATCTATTGTATGCAGAAATACGACTACCTGTTTGAGTGGAATGCAAAGAGTGGAAAATTTTATGGTCCGTTTAGATTGAGGGGGCGTAAAGTAGAGTAGAATTGACTCAAATTTAGTCTATTTTCAGTCAACTTTACTCTACTCCCCAAATAACTCATTTTTGACCTAGCCCATTTTTGCTCGCAACCCGAATGAACCTACCCGAACCTAACCTGTCTCGAATGACTCACGATCAAAAGCTTGATTCAGCAAGAGCTGCTTTTCAACTGACCCAATGAAGCATAAAAATTAAGCACTAAAACCAAGAAAGTTTGGAGAAGTCAGCCCAAGACCCAATGAATTCAGGCCTTAATAGTAGAAAATGCAAGCGCAATGTATGCAGTATTGCAAATGTGCATTAAGGACCAATTGTTTCGCATACCAAGTTCCACCGAAATCTTCACTTTGTATAAAACGAGTTAGAAGAACACAAAATCTTCACCGGGCCCCACACCAAAAAAAAAAAAAAAAGAAAAAAGAAGAGAGGGAGGAGAAAAGCCAATAGATAAAGCAAAGAAAGGAAAAACACAACAAAAAAGAAAGAGATCCATATAAACAAATTGTATGACTTCTTATCAACAAAAATAAAAAATAAAAAACAAACAAACAAACAAATTGTATGACTTTTAGAAATAGAAATAGGATCGCAATATAAAAGATTTTCTTGGATTCCAAAAGTTTACAATTCCAAATCCTTTCCAATTTATTCATGCCAAATAATTGGCACAAAATATTTTAATTAGAACATGGTCCACCAGGCCCCCCAAATTTAAAGGTGAATCCGACCTCTGGATTTTTATATCCATCATATTTCAAGTCATAGCACTTGGGGTTGTCAGTGATGATTTTGTAATGGGGTGATTGAGGTGCAAGAGTTGTGTTTTCTTGATTTCTATACTGGATATTTGAAAATTCACATGCATTACTACCGTCTGAAAATTCTCCAGAACCCATGGGTGGGGCACTACTTCCATTTGGGCGACCAACAGCAACCCCTCCCCATCCAAGGCCTTGAGGTTGATTCAAATTAAAAACAATTTCGTTTGGATAATATCCCACAACAAAACCTTCAATTGATATCCACCAGTTGTAATTTGAGTCCTGCCATATAAACGAGTAAGAATATATGATCATTATTCAATTTTAATAACATTTAAAACTTTTACATGCCTTTTACAACTTTATATTTCAATTTATATTAATATGAAAATGTGGATCCAATATTGTAAAATATTATAAATGCAATTATGATTAACAACAAATTCTTTTACCCGTTGGAGAGAGATTGTAGTTTGAAATTGAGGTCCACCTGGTACAGATACATTAGTAATAGTTGCCCCGAGATATACGCTTTTGTGTGTTTGCACAAATCCTGGGCACATATTATTAAGGCAACCTGCTTGCTCGAAATTATCATTCTGTAATTTTTGAAGACATTATCAGTTAGCAAAATATCAAATTCTTGACAATTGCATTTGGGTTCTTTTACAAAATTACCATAATTACATGTGGGTTTTATGCAACAAGACTTAGCAAAGTGGGAAGATGGATAATGCCACTGTGCAACGAGACTTAGCAATTACTCTTTTCTTTTTCTTTTTCTTTTTTGAGAGAGAGTAAGCAATTACTTTAGAATTTGAATAACAAATTTTGTGGTTTTTAACCTAGGTTAATGGAAAAATCTTTAATAACTATACCAACAAAACCTGGGATTGACACCTGTTTGCTTAGGAAAACATTTTTTTTGAAATAATGGGGAAGGATCACATCTCAATATATAAGCTGTAGGACAATAAACAATAATATTGATTTCAATCAATTATCGATGTTTTGCACAATGATGCATTTTTTAAATTCCAACTATAGATGGGTACTAGGTTTGGATAAAAAATTTGCAATATTATTAGCTCAACAAATCTTATTAAAGTGTTGTAAAAATATTATAAATGTAACATTTTTCAAAATTCATCAGTTAAAAAACCAGCCGCAATAAACATTAAGACAAGCAAAAAGTATAAAAAAAAAATTAAGAAAAGAATATAAACAGCTATAGGTATAAAAACCTTTAACAAAATTTTACACGTGTAAAAATGGAACTTACCGTGAAAACTGCAAAAAAATGAGGAGACCCATCATGGTATATATCTGGACCGACCTGTTAGAAGCAATGAGTATTATTATTTCAAGTATGTTATCTGAAAATATAAATAGTTACAAAGCTCATATATGTAGTCTGGATCAAAACCTATGGTTATGGAAAATTTCATTACGAAATATAAAGCTTATATATATATATATACATATATATTTATATATTTATATGTTCTATTGATATCAAATTGTGTTTACTGAAAATGTTTGGTTGATATGTATCGGATTTTTTTCAACTAAATAGTTTTTCACATGAGTTTATGTTTATCAAATATCTTAGGCAATGTGAGTTAAAAGCTTTTGTAACTTTTCTTTTATAATGCTTTTTGTAATTAAGGCTTAATTTCATAACAAAACACACTGTGAAATGATTGTAAAATTTTCTCTTAATTTATTAATATTCAAAGTTTTATTTTAGAAACTCTAATATTCAAAGTTTTAAAAAGTAAAAATTGTGAAATATAATTACACACACACATATATATATATATATATATATATATATTAATATCTAAGAAGATAACTAAAGTACATCAAAGGTCAATACGTGGATAACAAGTAGAAATTTTACCATCCATCCCGTCGTGATTAAATTATAATAATCAAGATCATCACCGTTGAATACAAATACTTGGGCGTAGGTTTGTCCTTCCTTAACTTGAGGGTCATATACGGTGACGGTTCCTTCTACTCCCGTGTAATATCTATTCTTTTCCATTTGGATTACTGCATTCTGTACAAATAAAAATTTTAAAGGTCAAACATACAAATAGGAAGATATGTCCATCACAATTCCTAATAAATATTTCAATTGAGAATTATTTTTATAGCAATTTATTTTTTTATTACTATATAATAAAAGTAAATAAAAAATATTTTTAAGATTTTGTTTCAATTTCTCCCCTTGTAATCCAGTTATCTCCTTTTTTTTTTTTTATTAGTTTTAATTTTTACTGCAGCTAAATATATTCCCTGGGCCCCTTTTGTAAAATAAAGATCAAAATCTTGGTCAAAATCTCTCAAAAAATAAACGTTAAAACCACTAATAAAATAATAATAATATATCTTATTAAAAATAATCATATGCCAGAACGTGATCTACTTTTTGGCCAATAAGAAAAAAGAAAGATGAATGGGACAATGTAGCCATTTCTTAAAACCTAAAGGTGGATAACTCTTAAATTGAAATTATAGTGTCGAAAAAAAATTTTAATTTCAGGGTCTTTTTCATTTATCTCTAAAGAAATCTTGGTGTCTACCTTTCTGAGTACATAATAGCTATCATATTTTATCCTAAAATTTTACTAATTAATTTATATACATTTCATTAGTGATATCAATTTTTTATAAGAGGAAGAGAAATATAAGCAAATTTTGACATTTTTTTTTCTTTTAAGTTACACATAATTTTGACAACCATACCAAACCAAGCTTTTTTTTTTTCAGTTGATTTTTTTTTTTAGGGAGAAAGAAGACAATTGTTTTATTGAATCAAAGAAAAGGCGATATCAGCCTGAACAAAATGTGAAAAACTAATTGAGTTTCAAACATTAATTCAAGTTTGGTTCATTCAATTAATGAATGAGTTCAAACGCTCATCTTCAGAAGCCAAACTCTAATTGTGTATGAACATCATAATTTGTTATATAGCCTTGCATTTTTGTGAAACAGTACATTTATAATTTTTTTTTCTTGCACTAATTGTGACCACAATATTTTGCATCCAAAAATAAATAATGAAGAACTTACATAAGTATTATTAAAAGATGGCGCTGCTTGAGGTTGAAAATTATTTAACAAAAGCTTGGATGCTACGAGGTCCTCTTTTGTTGCCCTGCGAATTGGAACAGTTCCTAACGGACAAGCATCTTTTGCTAAGCCAATCATTAGGGGTCTAGAATGCGAAGGATCTACGTTCCTTGTTTTTCCTCGTAAAAAACTAGGAGTTCTCTGAAAAGTTAAAAATATAAAGTAAACAAAATAACATATAATGTTCAAATGAAGTTGTAAATCGTTATTTTTGCAATAATAATAATAATAATAGAAATCTATGCACTTTTCTTTTCCTCCTCTTTTTTTTTTTTTTTTTTTAAATGGGATTCTCTTTTCTGTTTCATCTAAAATATAGAAATTCCATGAAGAAACAAAAATTTAAAACAAATAAAGTAAGATATAATATCCATAGCAAGTTATAAATCTTCATTCTTTATCTTCCCAAAGAAAAAGGACAAACTGCCGGAGAGGGACTGCCCCCCCGGGCCTCCCCCAGAAAAAGAAAAAAAAAAAAAAAAAAAAAAAAAGAGAATAATAGACTAACAGTAATATATCTAACAACCCTTGCACCCTCCCAATCACATATATTTTTTGAGTGACCTTCTAATTATATTATTATTTTATGTATTTATTATTGATTTTTTTTTCCATGCTTATATTCAATACACATTTTTTTCAATAATTCCATTTAAACTCTGAATGTTTTTGTTAGAAATATTGCAATGTGACATTCCAAACTACTAGGCTCATGAAATAATCAAAACACTATTATTTCATTTATATGTCCAAAATCCTTTAAAAAATAAAGAAAATGTTTTCTATTTTATCAATATTTTAAAGGTTCAAAATCTATTAAAAGAAAAATAAATTTATGGAAAAAGGGAAAATATAAAATTTAGCTAGACTAGATTTTTAAAAGGAAAAACATATGGACAATATTGATATTTTCCTTTTTTTAAAAAAAGGATATCAAATTCTTTGACATAATATTTTTTCCTCCATCCTAAAAAAAAAAAAAAAAAAAAAAAAAAAAAAAAACTCCGTAATAAGCAAAAACATTTTACAATAATTACGTAATAACATTGATGGAAGTAAATCATACTTTATATCTATCTATTAATTTAAAAACATTTTTATTCACAAGTGAAATTTTGACTTTAAAAAAAAAAAAGCTTTACTCATTAAAAAAAAAAAAAATCCTTAACAAATAGACAAATTATAATGAATATGTTATTATTTTGTGGGTTTTTAACATTTTTTTTTTTTTTTTTGATATTGATCTCATACCTTTATATATGTGTGTGTTGCTGACCATTTTTTCATGCAAACCCAAACACAAAAGCTAAGCCGCAAAACCAAAAAACCAATTTTTTTAGCTATAGCACCTATATTTTTTGGTATTTGGAATGCTAAAATAGCTTTTAAGTGGTTTTACAACCTCCAATATGAATGCTCTACTAAATAAAATCATAGAACCAACAAAACAAAATTATTTACTATGTTAAAATAAAATGATAAGTATTTCAGACAACTATTTTCTATGAAGAAAAATATGGGAAAGAGGCTATGGACATTAAAATAATAAGTACCTGGATCTTGTGATGTTTCAATAAGGGATGGTCAAAGGCCAATTGCTTGTTGATATCAATGCAATCAACAATATGCCCATACTCCGTCTACAAAATCAAATATCGACACATTCTCTTACAAGAAGAAAACAAGTGCTATCCAAATGTATCAAAAGAATTAAAGCTTTCATAATTTACATAATAGTATTTAAAAGAAGTAAAGACTATGATGATGTTGATTGATATGATATAAAAAATAAAAATAAAAAAAATTTAGAGAAACAAATAGCAAAGTTTTAATATTTTTGGACCTTGCTTGTAGTTTTTACTAGAATAATAATAAAGTGAATAAATTGATTAATTATTATTAGTTTAAGTTTTTGAAAAAAGTGATAGATTTTCATAATATTAGAGTGAGTGTTTCAAAATATTGAATACCATTGTTGAACTCACTTATAAAAGCAAACATATATCAAATGGTCCCAAAACCATTAAGACATAATAGTTAGTATATATCGTGTCATAATAGTTAGCATTAAGCATGTGTGTGTTGGTATATAGTTTGTCATATAAGTTAATAGAACAATCTACATAATCAGGATTTTTAAAATTGATTTCTCAATACCTACGCAATATTGAGATCTAAGACTCTTAGCAATAAATATTTTATTTAAAATATAAAATCCTGATTTATTCAACTGAGATGCTACAATAAGAGTCTTGCAACTCAATTGGAACATCTTAGTGTAGTATTCAATGGAGATATCTAGGTTTATATCCCCCTAGCCTGAAGTAATGATATATCAAAATATAATGTCAAACAAATTTTTCATGTTTTCCTTCCTCTCCCATTAATTGCCAAGAGTCTTAGAGTATGATAAATCAACAAACATTTTTAGTGTTTCCAATGAAGAAATCTAATGTTTAACATCAAATCTCCCAATGTAACTACCAAATTATAAGATATATATATATATATATATATATATATATATATATATATATATATATATATATATATTTTAAGTATATCACTTCACACATTAACCATATAATAATAATAATAATAATAATAATAAATTACAGATTGCGACAACCCATGTATGAAGTGGTAGGCTAACTAAATTACATTATGAAATTATTGTAAATTATTGTTATTGATTGTGGCAAACCATTTACAAAGTGGTAGATTCTAGTACCTGAATGCTCTTAACGGGAGGTTTGTTGATGAGCTTGAGTTGAATTTCCAACAATGAATCCTCTTCATGAGTTAAAATTCGTGCTTCACTCACTCTATAACTGCTGGCCAAGAACAAGTACAAAACCACAATGAGGATTGTTTTTTCAAAATGCATTATCTCACCAATTTGAAGTCAATGTGTATGAAGATTACTACCAACTTTTTTTTGAGAGAATATTATTGTGAACTTGAATGCTATTTATAAAAAGAATCATTTTATATCCATATAATAATTATTACCATTTATATACTTAGGATACGTTTAGTAGACTGTAATATACATTGTAATGTAATAGTTATTAGTTATTATTATGGTTTAGCTATTCAATAGTTTGATTATTTTTTATTACAGGAAATAGTTATTCTTTAAAATGAGAAAGAATTTATGTATATATGAAAAGTTTATGTATTTGAAATAAATATTTTTCAATTAAAGAAATTGCTATTACTAAGAAATAACTAAATAGTTATTACTCATGATTCATGAATAATCATTACATTACCATTGTAAACATAAAAAATAAGTTGACAACTTGCATAGTTATTACCAAAACGTTAATACTGCAGGTTATTTACTACCTATTTGAACTGATAGCAAAGTGAAATCAATAACAACCTAATGAAAATTGTTCTTATAACCCTATAAAATAAATAAAAACGAAAAACAAAATTAATTTTGTAAAAAAAAAAAAAAAAATGGTGCCTTGCATGGACAATCAACTAGTCAAATATGGTGAATCCTAAGCTAGACTAAACGGCCCATAATCAAGTCAGTCTAAAATACTTGCAAACCAAACCAGGCTTGAATCCAAAATTTGTCAAATTTAATTGTTTTTTTTTTTTTTCTAAGCTATAAACAACAATTTTAATTAAAGTGTCAAATAAACGAATTTAAACCTTCTAAATATGTATAAATGATCAAATATGTTAAGGAAATAAAAAAGATATGACTGACGTAATCTTGCTAATTACTTTCAATATACATCTTATATGTAGGTTGACATGCACATACAAAATCAATTAACAATTAATAGGAAGATTGATGTAATTCGTTCTTACTTAACATATTACCTTATAAATTCTTAAGAAAATTTTGTGAGCAATTACGTCAATCTAGTGTTTTGTGGAAATTAATTATACTGATGGCATCAATAATTTCTATACAAGGGTGTGGGAGAGAGGGACCAAAGCACAAGACAAAGCCCATGGGCCTTGTTCGCGGATGAGCTAAGGCCCATCCATGCACCAATCCCTATCCGACACGTGGACTAAGTCCGAGGAGGGAAGACATAAAGACCACACAAATTTAGACTAAACTTATGAACAGAGGTCTGAGGAAGGGAGGCTAATGGACCCGTCGTTCGAGAGCCTGAGGAGCAAATGCATCTCGAGAATGCCTTAGTTGGCTTCTTGCACCATAAAGTAAAAAAATTGTGGAAACATCAGAGACATGCAAACAAAGAAGAAAGGAAATATTTGAGAAGGTGGCCATCACCTCCACATTTAATGCACTGCACCAATTGAGCTAAGGGTCATTAAATAGCCCACGGCCCACAATCCGACCCAGAATTCCGACTGCCCATCGGGCTAATGGACAGCCCGACCCGTTGTTATTGAAGCCCATAGGTATCCTACTAGCCCAGTGGGTCATGCCGTGGGCTAGTTTTTATGCCCATGAGTACCCGGTGAACTAGCCCAGTAGCCTAACCCGTTGGCCCAACCCAATAACTCATAATTCATAACAAAAATATATAGGAAGTGTATAAAGAATTGATCTTGAGATATTATAGAGGAATTTCTTAATATAACTCTCTCAACCACTATGATACTCAAAGTAATTGTGCTAAAATTAGTTTACTAAATATATATTTTTCTAGTAGTCTAGCAAATTTGAATTAACCATTTGACATTGTTTTTTATGAAAGATAAAAATAAAAAACTATTTAAAGCCTTAATAAAAAAAATTTAAATAGGTTTCCATCAACAAAACAAAAAATTAAATAAATTTGACTGTAAAAAAATTTGTAATTAAGTATTAAATTCTTAAATTCTTTTCTTTAAAAAAATAGATTGATTATTCCTTTATAAAAAATTGATTCTTTCCTTATAAAAATAATAAAATAATATGCTAACACAAGCCCATGGGTAGCCTATTAGGCCCAACTCGATAGCCCAACTCACTAAAGACAAAATAGACATTGCCCATGGGCAGGGTCATGGGTTGAGGTTTTCACTTTCGGCCCAGCCCAACTTGGCCCGTTAACTAATTAATAGCCCATTATATCCAACCCATTGTGCCCATGGGCCAAGTAAGCCCAACCCAGCCCATTGACGACCCTTATTGAGCTAGCCGCATTTATGAGGAAAAGACACTTGAACCGTAGCTCCACAGCTTGCAACACTCTCTACCATCTCCAGAAGGGTCTTGATGGGACAAGCATCCCAATTATTCCCCTGAGACGTACATGTGGAACGCTGAGATGCATTAGAAAAGACTATATAAGGGAAAGGAACCCCTCTAGGGAAGGGGTTGGAAAGTAGAAACTAGAAAAGAGAGAATTAAGTATCAGATTGTAGAGAGACTGACATTAACTGTATTAGAACAATCCATCCTCGGACAGGCCTGAGGAAGAGTTTATACTAAATTTTTGCTTCATTACTTTATCTCTTCGCATCAAGAGTCATTACTTCCTTAATTTCATACTTGGATCCTATTTAGCATTATAGTTGACATAGAAAGCTCACTCTCTTACAAATTAATTGTGTTGGGCTGAAAATACTGAGTACCACTATTCTAAGTGAGCTTGGGCTATTCTTTTGAGCTCCTACAAAGGGAAAGTCAAATCATGATATAAGAGAATTTTCTCTCAAAAAAATTTGATCTAAGAGATTTGACTTTACAAAGAAGAAATAAATAGCAATATACTTTCCATAGAAGTGAAAGTCAAATTCATTTTTTAAATTTATGGAAATTATTTTAGCCTATGCACTAAATAATTAGGTTTCACGTTTTAAAATTTAATGAGAAAAATTAGTTGTAACACCCCAGCAAAAATAAGTATGACATATGATGTCTTCATTCATTTACTTCAAATCAATTTACCCCATGAATGTTTCTCCAAAAAAAAAAAAAATAGCCCATGAATCCTAAACTTGATTCTCAAAAATAGAAAGAAAAATAAAGTTAGCCCACGATTTTGGTTTGATTCAAGTGACAAAGGGAATACCACTTCTTTATAAAGAGGATGGGCTTTAGTTTACTCATCCAAAAAATGGATAGGCTTTTAGTATTCAAAATTAGTCATACTTCGGTGATTAAATGAGAAATTTTCTATAACCTTCTTTTGGATATTGGAGCCTAATAGCCAAGATAGTTTCATTGTTCTATACCCAATTGCATAATTTCCTTTTTTTTTTTTTTTTCTCCTTTTCCTTCCTGTATAGAGGCATTTCCCACAGAGCTAAATTTCTCTTCTTTCTTCTTAACTCTATAGTATGCACTTGTTTCTATAAAATTACAAAGTTTGTTGGGAAAATCTAGAAAAATATATGATAATACAAAATGATGCAGGACAACTTAGGCTTTCCACCTAGATTAATCCCACAATAAACCACAATAAACCTTAGGCTAAACCGTTGAAAAAAGTACTAGAAACCGTTGAAAAAATTATTTCGATGGTTAAAATGACTATTGAGAACCACTACTAAAAACTACGTCGAGAAGTTTTTTCTACGCCCTATGTGACTGTTGAAAAATGTGGTACCATATTCACATGCATTGAATAGCTGATAAAGGCTGTCTTAAGATAAGTTTCAACAATTTATAACCATTGAAATAAGTATTTGTTTAAAAAAATATTGGATGAACTATTTTACATTATCAAAATTTAATAACCTGATTCAAAATATAAACATAAACACAATTGTTCAATTCCAAATTCAACTCTATTCTCATATAAAAACTAAAACTCCGATCTAGTATTCAAATAGTTCCAAGTTTTCAAAATGAATAATTAAAAAAAAAAAAAAAAAACCTAAAACACTAGTCTAATTCTCATATGCTTCCTACTTCTCAAATTGCATTACATTAGTACCTGCATGCCTGCAATAAAATAGAAAGGACCTATAATTAGAAAATATGTTACATCTTATCCCATACAACAGAAGTAGATAAACTTTAAAAAGAAATGCAATATGTCTTAATTATTGAATGTTAACAAGTATGAAAAAAAAAATGAAGCTAGAAATTCAGCTTATTTTTACTTTCTAAGGTATATAAACTAGGGCCACCACTCTGGGCTACCAAAGTCTAAAAAAAAAAAAAACACAAAGCTTGCACTTCTAGAGTCTCTTCTGCCTAATGGTACCTCCCAGTTAAAGCCACCACTCTCTGCTTCCAAAGCATGGTCAGAATTGAGTATTGACTAGCACAGCCAGCTTTAAAATTCATCACAACAAATCAACAATGTATTGGGCTCTAACTAACATGGCACCTCCTCCCCCAACTTAAGAACAAGTGGAGGGTGCGAGCATGGATTCAAGTCCCACCAACTGTAACTTAACAGTGAAAACTAAAAATTAAAATTAAAATTAAAAATCACTTTTAAATCAATCTAAGATCTAGACCTACTACATTACTGCCTTAAGAAGGTACCAACGCAGCACTAGTGTATGAGTCATATGAGAAGCCCAAAACATATACAACAGAGGGCAACTATAATTGTTTACTTTGCCATACTTTTATAGAAAAAACTTCAACGCTTCACAGGCTATTGAAATTCTAGATGAAACCAAGTCCAAAAACTTAATAAGCACAAGGGAAAACTTGAAGAAGCAAGCCACGACATTCCACTTAGAAGAATGAAGAAGCAGCTAAAAACGGTGGCAAACACGTGATTTGTTCTCTGTTATTAGTTGAATATAAAACAGAGCTTGTACATTTTGTTAATTAAGCTTCCTCATTCTTTCATTTTCTAATCAATAAGATTCAGATTCAGCAAGAATGCTCTCCTTTCTTTTATTGTATCAGAGATCGAAGCTCATCAGTGGCTTCCAGCCAAAGCACTACCTTTGAAATTCCAATTCCTTCTTCACAAAACACTACTGCTAACCATGTTCCTCCACAGAATACCACATCTACCTCAATGAATGATGAAAACTCAACCACATCTACCTCAATGAATGATGAAAACTCAAACCCTTTGAGTCCTTATTTTCTTCCAACCGTTGAAGTTGTGCTTGTTTCTCAGCCTCTTATTGGTACAGAGAATTATCCTAATTGATCAAGAGCTATGTTTCTTTCTTTAAGTGGAAGGAACAAGTTTGGGTTTGTTAATTGAGCTATTCCTATGCCTAATCCTTCATCTCCTTTGTTCAATGCCTAGCACAAAACAAATACAACCATTCTTTCATGGTTAACTAATTCTTTGAGCAAAGACATTGCAGCAACTGTGATCTACATCAACACTGCTAGTGATCTTTGAATTGATATAGAGAATAGGTTTTCCCAAGGGAATGCTCCAAGGTTGCTTGAATTAAAGAAGAAAATTGCAAAATTTTCACAAGGCCAACTCTCTGTAAGCTCCCATTTGACGGATGAATTTATCAATTATCATCCTTTTCCTGCTTGTACTTGTGCTTGCACCTGTGGTGCCAAACAATCTCAATTAGATGCTCAACAAAAAGATCATGTTTTTCACTTTCTTATGGGCTTAAATGATAGCTATGGACAAGTTAAAACTCAAATTTTGTTGACTGAACCTCTTCCCTCGATTAGCAAAGTTTATTCTTTGATTTTGCGAGAAGAGAAAAGGAGGAGTATAGGTCAAGCAGTTGAAGTTGTTGTTGAACCCACCGCTTTGTATGCTAATTACTCTAATCAGCCTACGGGCTATCAAGGTGGAAATCATAATTATCATCAAGGAGGAAATCATGGTCATCAAGGTGGAAAGGGGGGAAAGAAGGAAAGGCCTAATTGTTGGTTATGTTGCAGATATGTGCTATAAACTGCATGGGTATCTCCCAAGTTATAAACCAAAGGGAAAATCATTAGCTAATCAGGTTTCTGCAAATGGAATGTTTGGGAATTCTGTGCCATACCAGACTAGCAACAATTGCTTTGGAAATTTCAATTCTTAAGCTATTTCAATAGACATGATGAATTCCTCTCCTCAATACATCAGTCCACAGTCCCAATTGAATGGCACACAATCTCATACCAACATGCCACAATCACAATTTGGTGTTCCTCAATACCCAATAAGTCGATCCTAGTGTGAGCAGCTTTCATCTTTTCTCAATTCCTACAACGAAACTGCTGGTGGTAATTAAGCTGCTCATCAGGTTGCAACTATCATGAGTCCTCTCAATGCAGCATCCACTGACATACACCCCCTCAATGCCTTTGGTGCATCCACCTCACAGTCCAATTTCTCCGATTTCTCAGGTCATCCTTTCTAGTATCTTCCAAATATGTCACATTCAGTGTTTTCTACTCAAATTGTTGATAAAACAGCCTACAAATCCTCAAACTGGTTTATAGACACTGGAGCCATAGACCAAATGGTCCACTCAATCTCCATCCTAACTACTATTACTTCCACTTTACACAGTTTTGTTAACCTACCTAATGGAGAAAAGGCCCTTGTCACTCATATAGGAACTGTTCAAGTCTCTAATACTTTAACCTTGTATGGTGTTTTGTGTGTTCCATCTTTTAGTTTTAATCTGATTTCAGTTACTCAATTTACTAGAGTTACTCTTTGTTGCCTTATTTTCTTAGTTCCTTTTGTTTCATCCAGGACCTTGTTCATTGGAACACGATTAGTCTGGGTAGGGAATCAAGAGGTCTTTATTTGCTGCAACAAAGTCAATCTATTTCTTCTACTTGTTCAGTTTTAGGTGTTTCTAATTCTGTGACTTGTAATACCTTTCATTTGTGCCATTTTCATTTGGGCCATCCCTCACATGCCAAGTTATCTTTATTGAATAAATTTGTACCTGATGTACATGTCAATAAAGAACATTGTTGTGATATCTGCCATTTATCAAAGCAAAAGAGATTGCCATTTCCTTTTAGTGTTCATGTATCTTTGTCTCCTTTTGAATTAATTCATGTTGATCTTTGGGGTTCTTTTTCTGTTCCTACAGTTGAAGGTTATAAGTATTTTCTCACCATTGTTGATGATTTTTCAAAATGCGCTTGGGTTTACTTGTTAAAAACCAAATCAGAAACTCAATTTTTAATTCCACAATTTTCTGCTATGGTTGTGACCCAATACAATACCAAACTCAAGTGTATAAGAAGTGATAATGGGACAAACTTTTTCTTGAAAGATTTCTTAAAATCCAAAGGTATCTTTCATCAGTTAACATGTGTTGACACTCCTCAACAAAATGCTATTGTTGAAAGGAAGCATTAACACATCTTAAATGTTGCCAGAGCCTTAAAGTTTCAATCTTCCTTACCTTTAAACTTGTGGGGTGATTGCATACTTACTGCTGTTTATCTCATAAATAAACTTCCTTCAAAAGTTTTGAAATATAAAAGTCCTTATCAACTTCTATTAAACCAACCTCCTTCTTATACTCATTTGAGAACCTTTGGATGCTTGTGCTTTATTTCTACTCTTTCTTAAAACAAAAATAAATTTGCTCCTAGAGCTCGAAAATGTGTTTTCCTTGATTTCCCTCATGATATCAAAGGGTACAAAGTCTTGTGTGGGGCCCTATCGCACTTACCACGCTGGCCCACTACATGCGGCCCAAGGCCCGCGCCGAGGATAGCGCTGAGGCCGAGGACAATGGGAAAGGACCCAGAACGTCCCAAGGCCCAAGCCGAGGATGATTTGTCCTCGGCGCACCGACTCCACTCAAGGGAAAATATCCCACCAACATTTTGGCCGCCTTAATGAAGACATGACCAGTGGACCCAGTCGCCTCGATTACCTCAACTAATAGAGAGTCTGTAAAGGCGGCTGGGAAATAACATAAAGCCTGTAAACTACAGATGATGTGACAAACTCCTGTACACGACGATCAGATGATTGACAAGTGGATGGTCAAGATCAACAAAAATAAGACTATATAAACTAGCAAGATTCTAAACATAGGTGGGGGGGGGACTGGAAGAAGATAAGTCCCAAGAAAATAGATCCTCGGCCGGAGCCGAGGACAAATATGCGTCACAAACACTTAGCCTAATTCCCAATATTCCTAGGAAGTTCATGACATCCATTATTTTGGTTAAAAACTTTACACCAGCCTTTGTTCACTTCGGTGAGGCCAAACCCTTAGACCCATTTCTCTATAAATTTTATTGTCCAGGGTCCATTACATTTTGAGTCCCTACAATTGGCGCCGTCTGTGGGAAGGATTTGTGCGCTGGCAAGTGCGGTGGTCGGTGTAAAGAAATTAAGAGCAGCACTTTCAGAAATAATATACAAAAAAAAATAACGCAATCTACGGCAACAACAGTGATTCAGAAGTCAACAATCACAAGAATAAGAATATGCGAAAAAGAAAGAAAAAGAAAGACAACAAGTGAAACAAATCTACTTCTTTTATTCATATATGAAGTAAAACTACATCTCTTACAAGTAATGCCCAGGGGGCTTGTTCTAAAGCTAACTACAAAGGCAGACACATGACGAAGCCGACGGAGGAACGAAGAGTGGAAAGCGACAATGGCAGAAGAACAGAAGATAGAAAAGGAGAATAGAGGAAGAGATGAAGAAAAGAAGAGATGAAGAACAAATATCAGAAAAAGAAGTGAAGGACGAGAGGAGGAAAGAAGAAAGCGGAAGTGAGAAGAGAGAAGGAGTGAGAAGAGAGAAGGGTGGGGAAGATAGGAAAGCTACATTAAGGGGTGGAAGAGGCCGCGGAACCTAACGGTTGCGCTCTTGGGTTCCGCCTGGTTTCTCTCCGAACCCCACTGTAGCCTGCTTGGGGGGTCAAAGACCCATACCCAAGGGAGGGAGGTTACGTTCTGTCCGGATCCTCCTCCAGGTGGTAAGGAGGGTCGTGTCCCCGGTTAGGTTGAAAAGAAGGAGAATCTTCGGATCTCCCGGATACCCATCCCAGCGTAGTGGCCAGGGTCGGAATGCCATCCTCGGCTCCTGATAGGGGCTGTGCATCCCCAGGATCGCCCTTTTTAGGGGCCCACTCATTTGAAGGGACTCAGGCGGTTATGTTTGGCGGAGCCTTGTTGGGAGATGTTTATGGGAGAAAGTTGATGTGGACTTTTGTCAAGTGTGAAGGAGAAGGTTGCCCTGGGAGCGTCTTATATAGATGGTGGGATATTTATGAGTGCCAATCTGCCATAAATCCCAGGGAGAGATTTTCGGAGGCAATGATGCCGCCCCAATTTCCAAGGGGCTTGCCAACCGTTAGATCCTCGTAGATCCATGGCTAGCATTAATGAGGAGACGCCTCACTAAACGAGAAGACGCCGAAGCGTCAGAACGCCTCACCCGGACAACCCAAAGGACGCCTCGTTATCTGAAGAGTCCCATCGTACGAAGAGGCAAAACACGGCAAGGTCTTATCCTCCACCAACTCCAACTCCAACTCCATTTATTATTATTATTATTATTACTCTACTCGAAAAATGCGATTATTTAATGCTTATTGTATATTGTAATAATGCGATAATGTGGAATTAAAACGGCTACGGATAAATAGATAGAATAAATGATTAAAAAGAGAAAACTAGGTACTGGACAGAACCAAGGCACTGCATGGTCCTCGGACCCAGGCCTCATGGGGAAACCAGATACTTCAGATGATTAAAAAGAGAAAACTAGGTACTGGACAGAACCAAGGCACTGCATGGTCCTTGGACCCAGGCCTCATGGGGAAACCAGATACTTCAGATGATTAAAAAGAGAAAACTAGGTACTGGACAGAACCAAGACACTGCATGGTCCTCGGACCCAGGCCTCATGGGGAAACCAGATACTTCAGATGATTAAAAATGGAAAACTAGGTACTGGACAGAACCAAGGCACTGCATGGTCCTTGGACCCAGGCCTCATGGGGAAACCAGATACTTCAGATGATTAAAAATGGAAAACTAGGTACTGGACAGAACCAAGGCACTGCATGGTCCTCGGACCCAGGCCTCATGGGGAAACCAGATACTTCAGATGATTAAAAATGGAAAACTAGGTACTGGACAGAACCAAGGCACTGCATGGTCCTCGGACCCAGGCCTCATGGGGAAACCAGATACTTCAGATGATTAAAAATGGAAAACTAGGTACTGGACAGAACCAAGGCACTGCATGGTCCTCGGACCCAGGCCTCATGGGGAAACCAGATACTTCAGATGATTAAAAATGGAAAACTAGGTACTGGACAGAATCAAGGCACTGCATGGTCCTCGGACCCAGGCCTCATGGGGAAACCAGATACTTCAGATGATTAAAAATGGAAAACTAGGTACTGGACAGAACCAAGGCCCTGCATGGTCCTCGGACCCAGGCCTCATGGGGAAACCAGATACTTCAGATGATTAAAAAGAGAAAACTAGGTACTGGACAGAACCAAGGCACTGCATGGTCCTCGGACCCAGGCCTCATGGGGAAACCAGATACTTCAGATGATTAAAAATGGAAAACTAGGTACTGGACAGAACCAAGGCACTGCATGGTCCTCGGACCCAGGCCTCATGGGGAAACCAGATACTTCAGATGATTAAAAATGGAAAATTAGGTACTGGACAGAACCAAGGCACTGCATGGTCCTCGGACCCAGGCCTCATGGGGAAACCAGATACTTCAGATGATTAAAAATGGAAAACTAGGTACTGGACAGAACCAAGGCACTGCATGGTCCTCGGACCCAGGCCTCATGGGGAAACCAGATACTTCAGATGATTAAAAAGAGAAAACTAGGTACTGGACAGAACCAAGGCACTGCATGGTCCTCGGACCCAGGCCTCATGGGGAAACCAGATACTTCAGATGATTAAAAAGAGAAAACTAGGTGCTGGACAGAACCAAGGCACTGCATGGTCCTCGGACCCAGGCCTCATGGGGAAACCAGATACTTCAGATGATTAAAAATGGAAAACTAGGTACTGGACAGAACCAAGGCCCTGCATGGTCCTCGGACCCAGGCCTCATGGGGAAACCAGATACTTCAGATGATTAAAAAGAGAAAACTAGGTACTGGATAGAACCAAGGCACTGCATGGTCCTCGGACCCAGGCCTCATGAGGAAACCGGATACTTCAAAAAATTAGAAAAGGGAAAACTTGGTGCTGATCAAAAGCAAGGCATTGCATGGTCCTCAGACCCAAGTCTCAAGGGAAACTAGGCATAAAATGAGAAAACCAAACGCTAAACGAAGCTTAAGGCGTTGCATGGTCAAAGACCTCATGCCAGCAGGAAGAAAATCTCCCCGTGAAAACTAAACGCTAAGAAAAATCGAGGTCTTGTACAAACTTCAGGCCCGAATCTTTATGGGAACCAGTCACGATGAGCTCAAAACTAAGGCGGAGCCAACTCCCCTTTCAGGCGCCAAATAAATGAGCCCCACCAGGGATGAAAACTGTGAGAAGTTAAGTGCTACAGCACAAACGACCCAAGCCCAACCATCCTGGGGCGACACTTTGCGCAAAAAGTAAGGCTGTATAAACGGCCGAAATAGTAATGAACACTGACGATAAGGTAAAACCCAGCAGGCCGAGAAAAGGCGCCGAGAAAATCAAAATCCTCCTCCCCGCCCAAGGGGACGTGCAGCAGAATTTTGAGGGGCTATTGTGGGGCCCTATCGCACTTACCACGCTGGCCCACTACATGCGGCCCAAGGCCCGCGCCGAGGATAGCGCTGAGGCCGAGGACAATGGGAAAGGACCCAGAACGTCCCAAGGCCCAAGCCGAGGATGATTTGTCCTCGGCGCACCGACTCCACTCAAGGGAAATATCCCACCAACATTTTGGCCGCCTTAATGAAGACATGACCAGTGGACCCAGTCGCCTCGATTACCTCAACTAATAGAGAGTCTGTAAAGGCGGCTGGGAAATAACATAAAGCCTGTAAACTACAGATGATGTGACAAACTCCTGTACACGACGATCAGATGATTGACAAGTGGATGGTCAAGATCAACAAAAATAAGACTATATAAACTAGCAAGATTCTAAACATAGGTGGGGGGGGGGGGGACTGGAAGAAGATAAGTCCCAAGAAAATAGATCCTCGGCCGGAGCCGAGGACAAATATGCGTCACAAACACTTAGCCTAATTCCCAATATTCCTAGGAAGTTCATGACATCCATTATTTTGGTTAAAAACTTTACACCAGCCTTTTTTCACTTCGGTGAGGCCAAACCCTTAGACCCATTTCTTTATAAATTTTATTGTCCAGGGTCCATTACATTTTGAGTCCCTACATCTTGGATTTGGAATCCAACACTATTATTGTTTCTAGAGATATCTATTTCTATGAATTTGTTTTCCCCTTTGCCTCCATTCATTCCTCTCCTTCTAATTCCAATTCTAATTCTGATCTTCTTTACTCTTTTGTTTTTCCACATTGCATTCTAGATTCACCATCTTCCCCATCATTTGTTACTACCACAGATTCTGATCTTTCTGATTCTGCAAATGTTACTCATATTACTGATTTTGTTCCTTCTTCTATACTTACACCTACTACTGATAGTGCTAAACTTGAATTAGTTCCTAATCCTATTCAAAGGCCTATTTCTTCCATTAGAAGATCATCTAGACCTCACAAAGCCCCTTCTTACCTTCAAGATTGTCACAAACCTCTTTCAGGTCTGCCATATGACATTTCAAATTTCCTTACTCTCATCTTAATAAAGCCTATAAACATTTTGTTTTTACTGTCCAAGCTACCCCTTTTGAAACTACATCCTTCCATCAAGTAGTCCAATCTCCAGATTGGAGAAATGCTATGGACAAAGAAATTCATGCTTTAGAACTTAACAACACTTGCTGTAAGTGGGTATACATAATCAAATGTCATTCTGATGGTTCTATCGAGAGGTATAAGGCTCATCTTGTGGCCAAGGGTTGCACAAAAAGAGAGGGCTTGGCTGAAAAAGTTTACATGTTTCTTCCTCCTGGCTTTCACAGCAAGGGGGAGCATGTTTCTAGCAGTAATAGTATGTCAGTTTGCAAGCTTAACAAGAGTTTATATGGTTTAAAACAGTCTTCTAAGCAATGGTTCTCCTATAATATTCTGGATTTTGGTTTTATCCAATCTAAGGTTGATTATTCACTCTTTACATATACTAAAGGTTGGTGTATGTGAATGACATACTTCTCACAGGGAATGATCCTGGTTGTACAGCTGATATAAAGCAAGTACTTGACAAGAATTTTGGCTTAAAAGATCTTGGTTCCCTCAGGTATTTTTTGGGACTTGAAGTTGCAAGGAATGAAAGAGGAATTACCTTGAATCAAAGGAAATATGCATTGGAGATTCTACAAGATGTAGGTTTGATTGGTTCTAAACCAGTTAATACTCCAATGGAGTAGAATCTTCATCTCTCCAAGGATGAAGGAAGGTCAATTGCAAATTCAAGTCAATATAGAAGATTGATTGGTAGGCTTCTATATTTGACTTTAACGAGGCCAGATATTACATATGTAGTGCACAAATTAAGTCCATTCCTTTCTGAGCCTAGAGAACCACATTTTAAAGTTGCTCATAGAGTTCTTCAATATGTAAAGGGTTCTCCTGGCAAAGGACTTTTCTTTCCAGCTAAGCCAGACTTGCAAGTTAAGGTTTTTTGTGATGTAGATTAGGCTGGTTTCCCGGATACTAGAACTTTCTTAACAGGATATAGTGTATTTTTGGGAGAGTCATTAGTGTCTTGGAGATCAAAGAAACAAAGCATAGTATCAAGGTCATCTGCTGAGGCAGAGTATAAAGCTATGGCAACCATAACTTGTGAGATAATTTGGATACTATAACTGCTTAGAGATTTGAGAATTGATCACCCTAAAAGTGCTATACTATTTTGTGATAACCAAGCTACCTTACACATTGCAACTAACCCTGTATTTCATGAGAGAATGAAGCACATAGAGGTGGATTGCCACCTTATGAGAGACAAAATAGCAGGAGAAATTACGACTTTCCGTGTTTCAAGTAATCTTCAAGTAGCAGATATTTTCACCAAGGCTTTGGGTTTACCATCCTTTTTCAGATTGATGAATAAGCTGGGCATGATTGATATGTTTGCTCCAACTGCTAAAGATACTTGTTTGGAAGATCAAGTCTTGAAGCCTCAAGTTCAAGACTTGAGGGGGAGTGTTGAAATTCAAGATGAAAACCAAGTCCAGAAACTTAAGCAGAAGGGAAAACTTGAAGAAGCAAACTACGACGTTTCACTTAGAAGAAAGAAGTAGCGGTTGAAAATGGTGTCATTTGGATTAGTGAAAACATGTGTGGCAGACACGTGAGTTGTTTTCTGTTATTAGTTTAGGCTTTAAACACGTCATTAAGCCACGTGTCTTGTATCTATTGGTCTATTCCTTTTTCTGTTAGTTTGTTAGAAATGTTAGTTATATATAAAACAAAGCCTGTACATTTTGTTAATTAAGCTTTATCATTTTTTTCATTTTCTAATCAATAAGATTCAGATTCAGCAAGAAATCTCTTCTTCATTTACAAGCCATAAGATTCTCCAATAGGGTATTGCAACTCTAAAGTAAAGAGTGCTTACCGGGATTTCTTAATCTGTGCTATGGGATAGAAAAGCCTGGTAAGCCTTAGAACTAACTTTGGCTGCTTCACGCAGTACAAGGCCTTGAAGATCCCCCAAAGCCAAATATCTTTACTTACCTAAATTAAAATCCAAATTACAGATGAGAAATAGATTTTTTTTTTTGGTTGGATAAGTCCAAATTACTGATGAGAGACAGATTACTTTTGGCTTCATAATATATTGGAACCCAATATTGACAAAGATTTAATCATTATTTGTCTCAAGATGCACCATTTATGGTACCCAATAGGTTTCAACTATTGTAAAGGTGAGAGCGAGAGAGAGAGAGGTGTAATACCAACCCATACATCTACGTGCCACACCACCTGCCAACCAAATTTTTTGATTCCCGGTGAATGGCACTTCAATATTGGGGAATTTCCACTACTCATCTGCCTATTTAAATTATGCATATATGTATTTGGTTTCAACACAATGCTGGTGGGACTAAGAATTCTATCCGATTAATTGAATATTAGTTAAAACTGCAATAGCTAGTTCATTTGCATCATGGCCTTTCCTAGGACTTTTCCCTGCCGCCTTTATTAAATTAGTGCTTTCCTCTTTATCTCTCTCTCCATCATTTTTCTCCCTGAAAACATCAATATGATACTAGTTAGTAATACTGTAATTAGCAAATAGGGGAAGGTTATATTGGTGGAATTGACACTTTTGGTTTTGATTGAATTTGTTTTAACTTCAAAATCAATTGAGAGTTACACAGATTGAAAGAGAATAGTACATATATTAATTATTTAATATAACTGCAAAAGTTAAGATAAACAAGAGAAGAGGAAGAATTTTTGGAAGGAGAGATGGTAATGCTTTAAGGAGGATGAGGGAAGACAGGGATGTTGGCCCCAGGGTCAGGGTCAGGATTGCCACATTATCTATCTCAGCACTGCTTTCCAGATTGGCTTAACCAGGAGTACAAAGCAAACAAACAAGACATTTGTAAAATTAACATTGTCCCATGCAAATTCACCTTGCAGTTATTTCATAACCTACACCCCAAAGAACAAATACATCAAATAACAGCATATGCTAAATAAGAAGATATACATTTGTCACAAAGAGACTAATCTATCAAAGTATATTTTGATAAAAGACGACATCCTTCAAATAATCAAACAAGATGCTGGGATGGACACCAAACTTTATTATAGGCATCGTGACCAATTTTGATTTAAGAATAATCCTCATAGCTGCATACAAGTGATAACCTGTAAATCACATGCCTCAGTGAGAGGCTGAGAGCACACAGTCACACACCAATGTTAGTTACAAATACAAACACTAATGCTCATAAATGTGAACTAATTATTAGCATACTGTATTCGGTTGAAAGTAAAAGAAGGTGGATAAACTATTTAGTTTTATCCAATGAATTTGGTTGAAACACAAACTCTCTTTAATTAAGCTTTAGAAAGCATAGAAAATCTCACTATCAAGTCCCAACCCAACGAAGAACTAATTAGGTAACTCAGGCATGCAACAACAATCAGGATGCTCCATTCCACCACCAACAGTCAATGCCTTGACTGACAAAATATCAAAACACAAAGACCCCATCAGCAAGAATGTATTTAATCAACAAGTGTTTTCCTTGAGAATCCACTAAAGCAGATTTACTACCTCAAGAATATAAATATAATGATCAAGAACTGAGAAAACTTAAGTCAATTTAAGGCTATTATATATAGGCCACTTCTCCTTAACTACAATTGTTATATTAGTCACTTTCAACAAGACATCCATGTGCACTCCTACTGGACCCTGTTCTGACACCTATAGAACAGTCCACTTTATTTTATCCAACATGCAAAAAAAAAAGATGCCTTTTTTTTAAGTTATTAGCAAACAATATTTGTTTCTAAATTTACTCTTATGGATTTTCTTTAAGCACCAACCAAGAGATGCCACTTTAAAGCAAATTTAATTGACACTTAAAAAAAAGGTTTAAAGTTACTGCCAGAAGAAGTAGATTTTAGATTGAAGTTGGTACCAAAAAAATCAATTTTTATACTCAAAGAGACCAAAGATTAGTCGAATTTGGAATTTAATAGATAAATAAAAGACTGGACTTATTTATAACAAACAGATTGATAAAATGACCACCAGCTAGTGTGGCGTAGTGGTTGCCCCCTTCTTGATGGTTGTGCCAGGCGTAGGTTAGAGTCCTCATATGTGCTGGTGGTACTCACAGGCGATGTATGTGTGGGGTGTGGTCGGCTGTGATATCACACGTGAGCCACCTTTTTTGATCCTCAAAAAAAAAAAAAAAAAAAAGGTTGATAAAATGGACTGAATGACCTTTTTTTTTTTTTTTTTGTGGGCTTAAATTCTGCTATTCCCTTGATTGAGGATGAAAAACCTGAAAATCAGCAAATGTAAACCCTCATCAAGAAACCCATATGGAAAGCCATGTTCTCTCAACACAGACATACAACCCATCAAATCCATCAGATTTCATCTATAGGATCATGAAAGTAAACCTAGTGAAATGACAAGGTGAAAAGAACAATTATCAAATGGCAATTCTGCATACATCTCTAATGTGATACACTAATTGACTTGCTTTTCCTTCAAGCATATATCATGTATTAATATTAAACAAGTGCCTAAGCAGATTCATGGACAAAGGAGTGAAAGGAAAAAGAGACCCTATAAGGTCAACTTAATTTAGAATTGTGTTGGTTTCTGCTTTGTTGTCTTTTACTGTTCTGAAACTTTTGTATGATGCTATCTCGTGGTAAAAACATGAGTCAGTTCTTATAACTGTCAATTATCTGCTTCAAAAAGGCAGTTGTAAAACTGAAATTTCAAGCTTGCCTAGGAGAGAATCTTTATGCCTTGATTGCTGAAGAAGACAGCACCAGTTCAAAAAAACTATTTTGAGATAAAAGATAGAAATACTATTATTCCATTATTGTTTTTGAGATAAAAGATAGAAATACTTTTTTTTTTTCAAGTGATCTATATTATTCAAACTTTTGTATAATGTGTTATTATTTTTTTTTCCTACAACTAAAATTTTTAAGTTCCAAAATTATTTATTTGCATTTCTCATTCTTTTAAGAAAACTATTATGATAACCAAACCTCATCACAAATTTATAATGGATATTACTCAAATAATTTATAGAAACATTCAAATACATAATCATTTCACTTTTAAAATATCTAAAAATTAATTTAAACCAAAACTATAAGAGTGATAGAGAGTACATGTAATAAATAACTCAAAAAACACACCACCAAAGTGTATCATCCAAAAGTAGAGACAAAAAAAATCATCAATTTAAATTAGAGTTGCAAGAAAAAATCTATATATATATATATATATATATATATATAATAGGTGAAACAGAGAGAAACTCAAATAGAATTCTAAATTAGAGTTTCAATTTTGTGTCATGTGTCATTCTAATTTTATTATACACATGTACAAAGAAAATAATCAGAAGAATATAATATGATTCGAGGTTGTTTTCAAGAGAACCATTACTCTAATTCATTATTTTTATTTATTTTTACGTAGGTTCATTGTTCTCTTGGTTCAAACTTCAAAGTACCTAGGGAACTATAACAAGAAGCCGAATATGGAAAGTGGCCATGCGAATTGAAAATAAATTTCAAAAAATTAATTAAAGATAAAAAAAATGAAAGAATATTGCAAGAGATGCACCACTTGGAAAAATTGAATTCCAATTAAAATTCATTGGACTTGGTAATGAGATGAGATGAAATTAATAACACATTAAACACTCATGCTTTGGGAATCGGTAGTACTAATCTAAATCCATTGAACTTGCTTCGTGATAATACAACTATGAAGGATGTATAAAAACACGCACAAATCCATCTCTCTATAAAAAGAGATTGGAGAGAATTTCTTTTATCAGCCATGCAACTTTAAAGGTTTTTTCTTCACACAAATGCCCATTATGTTACAAAATGACCCATCGTAAAAATACAAAATGAGTACAGCTCTGAGGGGTTTTTTTTTTTTTTTTTTAAATTTTAAATTTTTTAAGCTACGAAAATTTCAATCACCAATAGAGATTGAAGATTCAAAAGCGTGAATGGATCTTTTGGATAAACATCGTCACCAAGGTTCATCTTTCTGTGTAATATTTCCATTTAGTTTTGATTCTCTTAATTGATATAGTGATGGGTTTGTGTGTATGCGCATGCATTGAGTCAATATTAACATTTTTTGAAATCCTTTGGTCCTTGCTTGATGATTGACTTCTCTTGCAGATATCAATCTTGCACGAAGATGACTTTCAACCTATTTGGTGTGACCTTATTGAAAACAATATTTAGCACATGGGAAGAATATCCAATGTCTATAAATATATATATATATATATTGCTAAGTTTTGTTAATAAAATTTTATGGTTAATAATATGAATTTAGACTTAACTGAGCCTTTTAAACATGAATAAACTTATAATTAATAATATATCAATTCCCATGCGGTAGCATGGGTTACATACTAGTTAATAATAATGAGAGAGAGAGAGAGAGAGAGAGAGAGAGAGAGAGAGAGAGAGAGAGAGAGAGAGAGAACAATCACCTTTTTTGGAAGAGAATGTGAGACAAATAACAAAATTATATAAAAGAAGACGAGTAGAAAAATATTAAAAAGAAAATGTATAGCTGTAAATATCAAATTATCTAAATCATGTTATGTAATAGAATAATATTAAATCATTTTGTAATTTCAAAGGATAGCATGTAACAAATAAAGAAAATAAAATTAAAAAGATAAAAAAAAATTAAAATATAACCAAATCATATCAACCTAAAGTAGAGTTAAACATAAAAACTCATCAATCTAAAGAATTAAACGTCCACCAAAAGAAAGAATATATATATATATGGAGAGAGAGAGAGAGAGAGAGAGAGAGAGAGGGAGGGCGGTTGGTTTTAATGGGCAATTGCAAATGCATAATTGAATTCAGCTTGTAAGAGTGATTTTCATTTATTAAAAAAATGGTATTTTTGTTTTTGTTTGTGGTTTTGTTGTGTAATGGATGGTTATGGATGCAGAATCATCCATTAACATCTGCTTATGCTTGGTGTTCAATGTTATCCTATTAAATTCTAGGATTGTTAATTGTGAATTCAAATAGTTAGCCGGTTGGGTTTTAATGGAGTAAATGGGGAAGGTGAATAGGTTGTGGTTAGCTCAGTCATTATGGAGAGGATTCTACATAATTTATCCCCAAAAAAAAATGTGGAAGGTGAAAAATAAGAAAGCATTCAATGGATAGTTGAGAGCATTGGAAATTTATAGTGTTAAAAATAATATAGTTAATTGTAGGGGTGGCAATTAAAGGGTTTGAACTTGAAAAGAGATAACTGGGTTCAAAAGGGAAAATGAAGAGTTGAGAATTGTAAAATGACTAAATTAATTGTGAGTTGGATTTAATGAGTTAGAGAGTGTGTAAAATTGCACTATTTATTTATATATTAATATTGTTTAAAAAAATGAAAAAGAAAAGAATATGACACAGCCAATGATATAACTCAATTGGAGTGTAGCAACAATAAATCCTACACTTTAACTTATATATATATATATATATATATTTGCTCTACAAAAGAACGGCCCATAAGTTAAAGTCTCACCTAAACTAATTTTATTATCAATGCTACTCTTCATACCAACACTATCAGTCTAAGTTATCCCTACGTAGACCAAGTTAAACCTAAACAACAAGGAACTTCACAACCCGAGCTGGACCAAAGCTCAGAATATAATTCAAATAAGCAATTAACAAAGCCAGCAAAAATATGTCTATTCAAAAGCTACCACTCCCCTCTCTTCCTTTCTACACATTCATACCATGCCAAGTTGCTTTTTTCTTTTTTCTTTTTTCTTTTTTTTTTTGGGGGGGGTGGGGGGGGGGGGGGGGTGGGGGTGTGTTGATAAATGTAAAACTTTTATTGAACTAGAAAAACTATACAACTTAGGAGGAGTCCATATTAGAAGTAAACCAAACCTCCTGTAAGATATTGAACTTAAATAAATAATAACAAAAAAATATATATATATATACAAGGACATTTTCAAATTCTTAGATAAAAGTATTTTATTTATTTAATAGATATACATTCGAGTCTCAAACTATTTGTTATATGTACAATGAAAAATTTTTTTTTAACGTGCATAAATAATAAAAATCAGGCACTGGAAATGCTGGCTAGCTCGATATCTCGAACATATCCTCGTCGAGCTCCACGACTGCAGATGGTACGCAACCACTGTTTGCATGGGCGAAAAAACACCCATACAAACAGCACAACGAAAACCACCAGAAAGACAATCCCCGTAATGAGGATCCCAGTGTAGTGGCCATGATGAGGTAGCAGCACGGAAGTGGGTGGTACAAAATGGCTCGACATGGGGGTGGGTGGTGCCAAATGGCTCAACACGGGGGTGGCTGGCACAGCATGGGCTGGAAACATGGAGGTGGGTGGTGCTGAGTTAGGAAATGGCAAAGAGAAAGTCATGGTGTGGCCTACAAGGTAAAACACATTACACATCAAACCAAAATTTTTTAGAAGCTAGCAAGTAATTTTATTAAAGGGTTGAAAGAAGAAAGGACATTACGACATGTTTAATACGGTAAATATGCTTATGGGTATAGTTTGGTATATTTCAAAAAAAAAAAAAATACATTCCAAAAGTTCAACATAAAAATATGGAAACGGTGAAAGAACAATACGTGCATAATACAAGTATAGTATGTTTACCATATTACTTTAATCTAGCATTGCAATGCAATGTGACATCATTTGAACCAAACACTCCCTATAGTGTAGTGTTTTCACCTGACCCTCCCACTATTTCTTCTTCCTCGATCCAATTCCATTTTCGGAGCTCTGATCACACTAGCTTTGCAAAACCCAATCATAATTTACGAGCCATAATCATAACCTTAATTTGAATAGGCTTGAGTGTATATTTTTAATTTGGGTTGAGTTAGGCTTAAAAGAATTGGGTTTGGATCTTTTTGTTAATCTCAGGTTAGGCTCTATGGGTTGAACTTTGGAAGAAAAGAGTTTTGGGGTTTAATTTGATTTGGGCTTGATGTGTAGGTTTTTTGGGACTGGGCTAGATTTTAATGGGTTTGTTGAGTTGTTTGACTTGAATGGGTTTTAAAAGGAAGGGCCTGAATGTGAACTAGAAGTGGATTTGGATTATTTGTGGTGGGCTGACTTGTTGTGAGGTGGGCTTTACAAAACCGATGGGCCATGAGTTTGGATTTATACAAGTTTAAATTGGGTCTGTTTTGGATTGGGTTGAAGGAGATTAGGCTTAACGGATTTGATGTTCTTCTAACACTCTCACTAACAACCAGATTAAACCCACAAAATCTAATCCCTCAAAAGTCAAAACTCAAATCTGACCATTTCAACCAACTCAAATTTGACCATTTCAATTGACAAAATATTTAGAGCGTCTCTCCTCTCACTTCAACAAGATCGGTCGAAGTCTTAAGTAAATTTAGAGGTATGTAGCCAACTCATTAGTCGGCCAAAATTGATTCAGTCCGACTCAACCCGTCAGATTGGATCGATTTTTAGGAGTGGGCGGATTAGTTTGGGTTATGAAATTTTTTTTAATAGTAAGTTGGATTAAATTTGTGTCATAACAATCACAACCCACTTAACCCGACTAAACTCATCTATATATTTAAAATTTAAATTATATACTTAAAACTATATTATAAATTTTTTATTTAATTTTTTTTTACTTATTCAGCTCTTCCTATATAAAAACTAATTATCTTGCAAACCCTCATAACTTTATTTCTCTTTCTCACTCCACTTGATCCTACTCTCTCACTCCACTCTTATTTGTTTAGTTAGGATACTAGTTCAACACCATCTGACAGCAACCGAAATTTCCCTGTGCAACTGATGCAACTGTCACCCAATTGCCAGATGAACTAGGTTTAGTAGACCCATCAAGCTCCACTAGCATTGGGGCCCCAGCACAAGCTGTGGTCACTCATTGTCATAGCTCATCTATAAGCACCATGGCAGATGCTGGCAAGACTAATGTTCAGCCTGGCAGTGGCAGAAACAGCAAGTGGCTAGAACACAAGCTCCATAAGAATACGTCTGCCCACCCATACGGTCATTCTTCAGGGTACAATTATCAAAGAGTTGGGGTTTCTCAGAAGAATAGTTCAGGGACAAAATGGTCACATCGCCGAATGGGGTTTCAAGGAAGGAACCAGTCTTTAGGTCCAGAAAAAAGCTTTCCGTCCTCTAAGATGAAGCAAATTTATATGGCTAAACAGACTACAAGTGGGACATCAACAATGTCATGAGCATAAAAAAGATTTTGGTTTCTCAAAATGAAAATTTTGGTTACTTTTTTCAGCAACTATTGTATTGGTGGCGTACAATTAGTGTTGAGAGGTGGCTTTTTGTTCACTAGAATCTATAGATCTACATGGTGGTTTTCCAATTGAAGGTTGCAAAACTGGGTGGTAAATACCAAGTTTTAAACTTGTAGTTGTAGGTGTTTCAGTTAGGACGGGATGGGTATACAGTGTGATATATGTTGGTTCTAAGTCATGCTCCATCATGCATGTTGGCTGCAAACCACATTATCAATATCTTGGGATTGATGTATTAAATTTTTATTAATGATCCATCATGTATGTTTGTTTTTTATTCCATAGCGCAAAGACCTAGATACAAGACTTTATCGTCCTACATATGCATACAGCCATCTTGACATAAATCCAAGTATTTCCAAGCAAAACATAACTATGACAACATACCATATACAAATTAGACGTATGAAACTTAATTATCATAGGAGAGCATTTATGATATTATATAAAAATATGTATAGAATTATTCATTCCAAGTGCATACACCATTTGAGCTATATGTTAAAACTACAATAGTATCCTAGATATAGCCAATCCTCTCACAAACCATAGAGCCGAGAATACTGTTAGCGCGATTCATGTGCAATACTTGAGGGTTAAGAACAAGAATCCAAACATGCAAAAGCTCACATGAACACACAATATCAAGAAATGAACTTTCTGTGAGACATAATAATACGCACGCATAAATTCTTCCATGGAACCATATACAGCAGTGCAACCAATACCATAAAATTGCTGACAATAATTCCTCAATGGATACTATTTAACTGGCATTCATTACTCGAAGAAGGACAAGACATTAACCCAATCAAAGTCCGGATTAAGGTTTAGTTGAGTTAACCCGAGTTGAGTTCAGTCGAATGAACGAAAAGAAAAACACAATGGTCAACTCTTACCTTTCCTAATCAAGCATTTTCATTTTATCCCCTAACTCACTCTATCCACAAACAACCACAAACCCAATTTAAATTCAAAAAATAAAAAACCCACAAATTTCTTCGAAACAATGGTTTCGATCCCAAATCCTTTCACATGTACATAAAAGATGTAGACAGTACACAAAGCTCCCCCAATTCTCATACACAGAAAGTAATCAAATTGATAAAATTTACAATCAACGCTATGTATCACACAATGTTTTCATAGAGGTAAAAAAATGAAGAAGAAAAAAACACTTACAGAGTTACAGGTTCAATTTTCTCTCTTGGTCTGCTCCCTTTCCGTTCCTCTTTCGTTTGTAGCACTAGCACTCTCTCAAATGCTACAGCCTACAGCCCTTGATCTACACGTCTTCCTAAATATAGAATTCTTACACAGTACACATGCAATACTGGTTTGTAATAAATGAAGGAAAATGAGAAAAAGCATTACAAGGCTTGTAATAAGAAAGAATTGGACAAATTTGCCTTAATAATGTGGGACACGGCTGGCACTGGTAGGAGGGCATTTTTTTTCTTCGGACAAAATTGCCCTCTTCACATATTTTCTTCCCTGTCACTTTTTATTTCCCATCAAATTTTATTTTACCAATATTTTACTATTTGCTTTCTTTCACTTTACCAATATCAAACTTAATTTCATTCCTTTTACCAATATCAAAGAGATGAAGAGATAAAGAAATGTCAATAAAAGATTAAGGAATAAAATGTCAATAAAGGATTGAGGAATAATTAAACATTGTATTACTATTGTATTTTATTTGATTTATAGTTATTTTTAAATAATGGGTTAAAATTAATATGTTGTTAATTTGTATTTTTGATACATGTATATTGTAGCACTAATGGATGGGAATGTAGTTGCAAAAAATTGCTTTGACTTAAATGAAACACTTGAAAAAGGTATTATAATTTTATTTTGTTTGTGATTTTCATTTCATTTATCATAGAATATTTTTAAACTCTTGTTTTTATATGGCACCAAAATTAATATGACGTGTTAATTTTTATTTCTAATACATGTATTATAGCATTAATGAATGAGAATGTAGTTGCAAGTTAGAGTCACCACTTTACTCCAAAAAATTGTTTTGACTTAAATGAACCCCTTCAAGAAGATATTATAGTTGTATTTTATTTGTAAATTTACATTTCATTTATCGTAGAATATGATATTTATATTTTAAAATTTTGTTTTAATATAGCATCACTGGATGACAATGTAGATGCAAGTGAGACTCATCAATTTGTTCCAATGGATTAATTGTTTTGACTTATATTTACTTCATTTTTTTTAAGAAATAATAAAAAATATTTTCCTTTATGGCATCTTATCTTTTTTTTTTTTTTTTTAATAATTTGGAGAGAGAAAAAGATATGGTCCATGAAAAAAATTAAAAACAAAACAGAAAAATGCTCAAAAAAATGTTATCATTCTCAGCAACAACTTGAATCACATTTTTGGTCGAGAAAACGTTGAAATTTCGTTTTCTTTATTTCTGGAAAAATTGTAGAGAATTGAATTTTCTTTCAAAAGACACCAACCTAAATCAATTGCAATTTTGAGTAGGAAGTTAGAGCCAAAATACAAAACAGGTGCAGAAAATCACACAAGTTTAGCATCATCTTCAACTTCCTTTCAAAATTCAAATGGGGATCAACACCAAATCCATTCCAGCTTATCTAATCAGGTTCATCTCCTCCCTTAGCTTTAAAACTAAGCCATCCCTTCCTCTATAAATAGAGGAGACCTCTTTCATTTTTTGACCTCAGATTCCCTCTGGAGAGCTAGTGAGAAAGCAGGAAAAAAAAATGTTGTACAACCATTGTTTTTACTTTGGTTGTAGTTTAGTACTTCCTTACTTTCTCCCAAACCCTTTAAGTGATCACTTCCCCTTTTAATTTATGCTATATGCTTGTAAGTAGTTAATTAAGTTCTTTAAGTTTCTACACATGCTTGAATAAATGCTTCCAAGTCACTTTTGGTTTCTTTCATGATATGCTTGGATGAACATGCCTATATATTTCATTGATATTCCTTTTACATGCTTAGATGAACACTTCTAGGCTAATTTGCAACTTTCTCTTGAATGCTTAGATGAACATGTCTAGGTAGTTGTTTTACTTTTTTTAAAATGCTTAAACAAACATGTCTAAGTATTTTGATTTTCTCTAGATTAACATGTCTAAGGGATTTTTCTTTACTTTTTTCATAATTGCTTGGATGATCAAATATACTTTAATGTTTTGTTTTTCTCTTTGCAATTGTGTGGATGACAAATAGCATGACAATTTTCTGTTTTCCTTCACATGCTTAGATGAACACTTCTAAGTTATTATTTACTTTTCATAACATGCTTAGATGAACATGTCTAGGTAGTTATTTCTCTCTTTTTTGAATGCTTAGACGAACAGGTCTAATTAACATTATGGTTTTTGCTTAAATACTTGGATGAACATGTCTGGGTGATTTTCTTTGTTCTTCTCATGATTGCTTGGATGATTGGTAGGCCTAAAAATAAATTTTCTTTTGCTTGGATGACAATTTTGTTTTCCTTCACATGCTTAGATGAACATGTCAAGGCCGGGAATTCCTTGTTTACATTAATTTCTTGGATGAACATGCCATTACTTTCATAACATTGTTATCTAACAAATTTCACTTTTTGTTTCTCTTTATGTTAAATTTCCCAACACATATTTGTTTACAATTTTTGTAAATTAACATGTTTATATGATATATTGTTTGTATTTGTTTAACATGACATGATATGGACCACCTTAACCTAGGAGACCGATTTTGCAGGGTGAGATGGGTGCTTAATCTCTTCCCATCTCAAAAATTAGCTTCCGAACCAAGATTAAGGGTTCTAAACTTGGCTCTTATATATGCAATTTTATATTTTTTATAATGTAACTAGAAAATAAAACAATGTAATTTACTTTCTTAGATTGTATCTAGGACCAAAAAAGTATTGTAAATTTTTGTTACAAAATTGATGTAAATTATCATATATAATAATACAATAGAAGCATTTTTTTTTTTTTTATATAGAAGGTTTTCTTATTTTTTCATTTAAATTAAATAAGTGGCAACTCCATGTAAAACCCTTGATCTAGGAGGGAGTACATTTTACATTGAATTTGACATTTTGAGCATCACGATCCCACCCATTCGAGGCGGTTAGACCTAGTTTGAAAAAAAATTGGCAGGCTAAGGTCGCGGTCGCTCATAGCTACAATGTTACATAAAGTTTAAAATCGATAATGCATGCAATTCATTTATTTTAGGAAAAGTGTAAATTTGTTAAATTGATAATCCCTGTATTTTATCTATTCAAGTAAATTTTGTAAAAGACTTAATTGGACCTGGCCTGCTATTTTATTCTCATTCTACGAATTTGATCTCAGTAATTGATTTCATGTATGTTGTAAATAGTTGTTTTTCAAGGACCGCAATTTGTCATTAGAGGACAGCTTGAATGTAACTAATAGAATTTATAACTTATACCAAATTTTAATCTGTATATCTTATTCAAATGAACTACCCATAGTTGTCAAAACGTGAATTGTATCGTGAATCGATTTTTTATTTGTTTGTATCGTGTATCGTATCGTATCGTGTATCGTAAGATACACAAACACTTAATAAAATCTATAAAAAAATTATAGATATACATATATAAAGGGTATATTTATTATAAATTTTGAATATATTCAGCTAATGAATAATTTATTCATCACTTATGTAATAATATTTAACAAGCTAACTAAATAAATCAAACTAGCACGTGTTTATAACATACACATTCAAATTGCTTAAATTCAAAAGTTATAATATATTACAAATGACCCAAAAATTAATTTATTTTATCATATTCGTCATATTGGCTAATCAACCCCGTCTAAATCAATGCTATCATTACATTTATTATTTTGCAGATTTATTTCTTCATTAACATTTTCTTCATCGTCATTAACATTTACTATCTTTTCTTGTTCTTTTTATTTTAATAATTAAAAAAAAATTCTTCTTGGCATTCTAGTTTCTTGGACTTATAACAATAATGAAAAAAAATAAAAAATAATTATATTTTCAATTAATATCTTATTCATAGTATAGAAAATAAATTTGTAAATATTAAAGTAAAGTGTAAGTGTATACTGTGTAGTCCAAATTTTGTAAAAGAAAGAGAGGAAAAGAAACTTATGAATATGTTACTTTATTAGGTTAAATTAAGTACCCTAACGATTTTATGTTTAAAACAAGTCTAATAACTTGTTAAATTTAAATAAAAGTACAAATTTTAACAAAAAAATCTCATTTTAAAGTATTTGTCTATGTATCGTATGATACGTATGATTTTACGATACGATACAATTCATACGATACACACACTGTATTGTACGATTCATGAACACTTACGATACACCGATACTACACGGAACTTTTTACACATGATACGATACGTATCGTACGATACGTATCGCGTATCATACGATACTGACAACTATGGAACTACCTACTGAAAAAGGAGTACCAAAATGTTATTGCCTACTGAAAGAAGCCTGCCAAACCGATTAAGCATAACCGATAAAGATCCACATAAGAAATAATCAGAAAGATAGGAAGATATTATTGTTGTCTTATTGTAGAAACTTGATTTATATGCTATACTTGCTTTATCGAACTCATTCAATATCATAATAATATCCTAAAGAGATTTCACTTCTTCATGAATTAATATGGAATTAGGATATTTCAGCATAACTTTATCCCAATTTTGTTGAGAGAACAACCCCATTTTTTTTTCTTGAATTTTTGGACTAATAATTAAGCTTTGTTTGTTGTTGTAGTCATGAATTACTTTTTATAGGTCACTGGAATCTTTATTGTCATCTTTCAAATAGAATATATATGAGCTATGGGAATAGCAAAGATCAGTGATTATCTATTTGATGAAGCTAATTATATTGGAAAAATGCACTAAATCAGAGCTTGAAATTATGAAAGTAGAAGTTCTTTTCATTGACAGAGGATAGAAGTGCAATAATGAGGATGGTCAAGCTTAGAACAATGTATTGTGGAAAATGCATTTTGTAGCTTAAGCTACTGTTACTGAGCTATCATTTTGTATATGGATGATGTTGAATAAACAGAATGTCAAACTCAATCATAGGATGGTAGAATCACGATAAAAGCCTCATATTTTATATGTACAGGGTTGGAAAGAAAGAGCAAGTTTGCATTAGCCATTTAATATAAGATTTCATATTGAATCATAGAATTTATTGTGTTTTTAAATTTCAAGACTCTTATGGATTAATTTTACTAGCGTAGTTTATATTGTTGTTTTATCTTAAATTTTAGATTGCTCAAGTAATCCTCTTCGATTTTCAAAACCTTTTTTCTCTTTATTTTATTTATTTTTCACTTAAAACAAGGGGTAGAGGGTTTGAATAAAAGTTTTCCTCTCTCTCTCTCTCTCTCTCTCTCAAAAGGTGCGGGTTCAAATTTTAGTTTTAATGAAAAGTTTGTGAAGCCTAGGTCACATTATTGAGAGTAGAAAAACCATAAAGACCTCTATTTTTCTACCCTCAATAATGCACATTAAAACAAAGAGAAAAGAGAAAAGGGAATATTTATTTTTTTAGAAACCCAATGTTCCCAACTTAAGTAGGACTTGACCCAAATTTTTTTAAACAAATGGACTAGTTAAAACACTAAACGCGAAGGGAATAATAATGAGTTGGGCTTAGGTGGCCTAGTAAAAATCCTAGCCCATAATGCCATTAGAACAAAAAATAAAACCCCTTCAGCCATTGCTTTTTTGGGGGAAATAAAGTCTAGACCCATGCTTTGTTTAGAAAAAACCCACTTTCTTTCTTTTTAGTTCAACCAAACCACAAACCATGGGCCAATTTAATCTATAACTAAATCAAAACTAATAAATCTCCTCTGGAAAAAAAAAATGCCACACCGATCCAATAAGTCATGAGGTCTTCTCTTATATGGTGCA
This sequence comes from Quercus glauca, assembly GCA_023736055.1. NCBI lineage: Eukaryota > Viridiplantae > Streptophyta > Magnoliopsida > Fagales > Fagaceae > Quercus > Quercus glauca. Next base: position 79,227,812 of record CM043318.1, on the reverse strand, counting down.
AAATTGTCAAGTTGGGATGATTTTAGGGAGGATGAAAAAAAAAAAAAAAAAAAAAAAAAAAAAAAGGAGAAAATGGGTGAGAGTGGTGTTTGGTTAGGAGGGGGAGGGGGAAAGAAAATTGGTAGGGCCGGCTATTTTCTCTCTAATCCCACCAAAACTCAATCTCCCCAAATTAGAGAGAAAATAGTGCAGAAATGTTTGGACCAAATTGCCCATATGTTGCGTTGTTGTTGTTGTTTTTTTTTTTTTTTTTTTCGTTAACTGGGTTTCTCTCTTTTAATCCGGGCATGATTGTTTCTTTTTTGGCTTTTACTCTTCTTTCATTTACAATTTTTTTCTCTTTTTTTTTTTTCATTGTCTTATAAAGAAATAATAAATATGTTTAATGTTTTAATTTTTATAAAATGTTATTTTATTAATTTTAATTGATAAATAATAATATTATATTACATATTAATAATAAATATGTTTATTGTTATTTTATAAAATGTTTATATTACAATGAAATTAATAAGGACGTAAAAGTAAATTTATATAAAATACTTCTTCTATACTCTCACTTTTCTTTTCAACAAAACAAAAAAGCTTTCAATCTCTCTACTTTTCCATTCCTTCACATGAGGAAAAACTAAATATTTTCTATTCTCTTATTTTTCTATTTTCCTATCATTTTCTATCTTCTCACTTTTCGTCTCCTCCAGCTAAACGGACTCTTAATATCAAGTTGACCCATGATTTTGAACTTAATTGAAGTGACATTTCTTCTTTATAAAAAAAGATGGGCTTTACTACTCAATCTAGATCCAACATGAACTATAATTGTAACTTACTGTTAAAGGTTATTATTCCAATTCTGCTCTCATATTGTACTCTCTCCATTTGGGTTTTTATTTTGTGTAGCTGTTGCATTTATGCTAATTGGCTCTAATATTCAAAAGCAGGTTTTGGAAAATTCATCAATTAAAGAAGAAAGCCTGTCTTTGCTCTAAGGTCGTACAGACTAAGTCCAAGTCACTTTTTTTTTTTTTTTTTTTTTTTGGGAGAAAATTTCCCATTTAAACCCACTAATTTTGAGTGCTAAAAGCCCATCCTTTTATCTTTTTGGATGAGTAAAGCCCATCTTCATAAAGAAGAAGTGACATGACGCAAGGAAATTTAAAAGCAAACAAGTTTAAGGACTAGGATACAGAGTGGGATAGAATCTTCCTGTGTGTGGTTGTTTCAAAAAAAAAAGTTACAAAGTAGGAAGGTGTTATGCCCTTATCCTGCCCAGAAAATCTAGTCTTTTGAACTTAAGATGACTATTTCAAATCCACAAGCATTGACGCCACACAAACCATACAACATTTTAATTCGGAAATTTAAAGGCAAACATTCCAAGGGTTAGTTCTATTTTTAATATATAGAATTAAACTTCAAATTAAAATTCATTGACCTACTTTAATCCATGCAGAAGAGATTAATTTTTTTTTTTTTATATAAGATAGAAATTCTACTCTAACCTAATCTAAGTGTTTATGTATGTGAAGCTCCCTCTTGGAGACTTGAACCCTAACCCTTGCCCCCCACACTTCACAAATACTTATACTTATAGAGTGATCATTGCACCAAGGGTATGCGGTGGTCAGAAGAGATTAATTTTAAAATCTATTACATGTACTAAGGAATATCTATTGCAACAATCTTTAAAATGAATAGTCATTCCTCAATTTAAAGAATATCTATTTTTATTTAATAACTAATTCATATAATAAAGATGCAACCAAACGACTGAATCGCTATCACATGAATAACTATTCCATTCAAAACTAATCCATGAAATGCTTGTAAAAGATAATGTATAAGGGAAATTTATATTTTTGAAAATATATTAATTAATTTTAAAACCTATTACATGTATTAATGAATATTTATTACAAGCATTTAAAAAGGAATAGTCATTTCTCAATTTAAAGAATAGTTATTTTATGTAATAATTAATCCATGTATAAAGATGCAACCAAATAATTGAATTACTATTACATTAATAACTATTCCATTACACTATTACAGAATAGATTATACACGTCATTCCATACACATCACTCTAGGATAGTTTGGTTCTTATATATGGAAAGCTTGTAAAGATAATGTATAAGGAAAATTTATATTTTTTGGAAATATATTAATTAATTTTAAAACCTATTACATGCACTAAGGAACAACCATTTAAAAAAAAAAAAAAGTATTACCACCACGCATCCTTGGTGCAGTGGTCACTTCACAAGTACAAGTGCTTGTAGGGTGTGGGGGGTAAAGGTCGGGATTCAAGTTTCCGAGAGGAAGTTTCACACACATATACATTTAGATTAGGTTAGAGTTGAATCTCTATTTTGTATATATATAAAAAATAAAAATAAAAATAAAAAAAGGATTAAGTTTTTCACAGCAAATTATATTTGGTAAGTTGTTATTGATTATACCCTAACGTTACATAATTTGGATTTTATTCCCTAAAGTTTGGGAGTGTTTGGATTTAATACCCCCAAATTTTTAAATTTCAAGGTGTAAAATTCAAACACCCCAAACTTTAGGGAGTAAAATCCAAACTTTGAAACTTCGGAGTGTAAAATCCAAACACCCCCAAACTTGAAAGGTGTAATTTGCAATTTAATTACCCAAAACTTTATAAGGAAATCTTGTAAAAGATGAAGTATAGTCATTCCTCAATTTAAAGAATAATTATTCCTATGTAATATCTTATCCATATAATAAAGATGAAATCAAATGATCAAATCGTTACACATGAATGATTATTCAATTACAGAAGTTATTACAAGATATATTATACATGTCATTCCATATATGTCATCCTCGGATAGATTATACCTATATTCCATTTATGTCATTCTAGGATAGCTTAGTTGTTACATATGGAAAACGTGTAAAAAATGATGTATAAGGAAAATTTATACTTTTGGATATATATTAATTAATTTTAAAGCATATTACATGCACTATGGAATAGCTATTATAGCCATTTAAAAATGAATAGTCATTTCTCAATTTTAAAAATGGTTATTTCTATGTAATAACTATGTGATCCATGTAATAAAGATGTAATCAAATAGGGTCGAAGTGGGTTCTTGGCTCCAACAGTCTACTGTCATTCTGGGAAGATAAGTGGCTGGATTTTGGGACCATTAGAAGCTGTGTGGAAGGACCCCTGAACAAGGGTGAGGAAGACCTTCGGGTAACCGATGTTCATAATAATGGTATATGGGATTTGCACTCTATTTCTTTTGAGCTGCCTGCTCTTCTGGTCCATTCTATTCGTGCCATCCCCATTCGGGCAGCCACAAGTAGAGAAGATCATCTATGTTGGATTTCTAGTCCGAATGGTGAATTTGATTCAAAATATGCCTACATCTTGGCCACCGGTTCAAGCCCAAATGAGCCCAATTTTACTGGAAATTGGGTGTGGAAGTTAAAAATTTTGCCAAAAATTCAGCTGTTTGTGTGGAAATGTCTCTTACAGAGTATACCCATGAAGTCAATTCTTGCCCAGAGGGGTTTCAATGGGGACACGAGCTGTGATTGGTGCCATGAGGAGCTGGAAACTATTGCCCATGTGCTTAGAGATTGCGCATTAGCAACCAGTTTTTGGGCTGAGTCTCTTTGCCCGCCTCAATTCCTCAACTCTTTCGATGTGGATTTCTCAGAATGGCTGAGATTAAACGCCTGTTCTTCCTTCCAATTACCTGGTAATGGATTTCAGTGGGCAATTTTCTTTCTCTTTGGAATCTGGAATCTCTGGCTTTATAGGAATAAGAGGTTATTTGCGAGGTTTTCTCCTTTTAGTCTTCGTCAGGTAGTGGAAAATCAGGTTGCTGAGTTTGTCCACTGTGTGATGGATCATGGTACTGCCACTAAATCCTCGAGATTATCGGTGGGCTGGATCAAACCACAGCCTTTGTGATTCAAACTAAATACTGATGGGTCTGCACTTGGCAGCCTGGGACTTACAGGTGGAGGTGGTTTAATCAGGAATTATCAAGGGGATTGGGTGAGTGGTTTTGCAAGATCTATTGGCCTTACCACAAGCTTTGCTGCTGAATGTTGGGCTCTAAGAGACGGTTTAACGTTGTGCCTAAGGCTAGGCCTTAATGCAGTGGAAGTTGAAGTTGATGCATCATGCATTGTTTCTTTACTTGCCAATACTGTAGTAACTAACAGTGACATTTCTTCCCTTATTGATGATTGTAGGGACATGCTGAAGAAAATAACTCATACTCGGGTTAAACATTGCTACAGGGAAGGAAACAAATGTGCTGATAGATTAGCAAGGCTAGGTACTGAAATGGAGGAGAGTTTTGTTATTTTTGATACCCCTCCCTCTGCTATTGTATCTATTTTAAGTCTGGACAAGCTAGGCTCCACCCAGGAACGCATATGTAATGAAGTGGCCTTGCCCACTTAAGTTTTAATATATTATCCAGTTTACCAAAAAAAAAAAAAAAAAAAGATGTAACCAAATAAATAAATCATTAGTATACTTTAATAATTATTTCATTACAGAAATTATTACAGAACACTAAACATGTCTTTAATTAAATGAAAGAGAAAAGGGGGCAAAATTGGAAACCCATGGGGCCATGGCCCCAGCAGGCCCAATTCCCTTTCCTCAATGTTTCTTTTATTTTAAAATTTTAAATTTTAATTTTTCCTTTTGGGTTAATGTTAATGCTTGGTTTACTTTCCATTAGGGGATGGTTCCAAATTTTTTGATGTGCATATCTCTACCTAACCAGCACTTCTTTATAAATAACATTCGAGTCCGTGGTAATATTCATGCACATTTATTTCGAATTGGTGTGATAATGGATTTTGAAAAAATCATCCTAGTTGTGACTTTGTGCTTGTTTTTGGTTAGCAGTTATAGAGCGAGTGGAACACGAATTTTATCTGATCTGGAGGATTTATCCTTGGAAAGGCAACTCAAGAGCATCAACAAACTTCCTGTTAAGAGTATTCAGGTACTAGAGTAATTTACTTCTCAAAAAAAAGGTACTAGAGTAATTTTATTATTATTATTATTTTTTTTTTTGAGAATCAAGTATTAGAGTAATTAATAAAGTTATAGACACAACAAAAATTTACAATAGTACATTTTAGTTAGCTCAACTGGTAAAATTTCTTATTATTAAATAAAGAGTTTGAGGGTTTAAACCCCTGCTACATTAAAAAATCAATAGATGTATTAGTTTAATAATAAAGAACAATTAAGAAATTTTATTATATCTGTCCCAAAATAAATTAAAATAATTTCATAAAAATCCAAAGTTAGCATATCACCTCACATATGATTCTCTATAATCTACAATTTGTTTTTTAAGTGGTTCATGTGTGTGGTGAGATGTTTTAATTTTTTTTTTTAAATTTTATCTTATATTCGATAATTAATTAGTTACAATGTGATAGACTTTAAATAAATTAATAATTTATTGAACCTTTCAATAACTAGAAGTTTATTTTCTTTTTCTTTTGTTAGTTAGAACTTCTTGTAAGAAAATTTGTTGATCTTTGATTTTGTAGACGGAGTTTGGGCATATTGTTGATTGTATTGATGTCAACAAGCAACCGAGCTTTGACCATCCTTTATTGAAAGATCATAAGATTCAGGTACTTTATCCTTGTGACAAAACCTAGCCTATTTCCAATATTTTTATTCCTTAAAAATTGTGATTGGAAATACTACTCACTTTATTTCAATGTAGTAATTTTTTTTTGTTGTTTACGTAATTGTAAGTACTAGTAATAATAATAATAATAATAATAATAAAATTCATAAAAAAGAAATAATAATAATAGAGTAATAATAAAAATTGTGATTGGAAATACTAATCACTTTATTTCAATGTAGTAATTTTTTTTTTTTTTTTTTGGTTTATGTAATTGTATGTACTAGTAGTAGTAATAATAATAATAATAAATAAATAAATAAATAAATAAAATTCCTAAAAAAGTAATAATAATAATAGTGTTTGTTTGGCCAACTTATTTTTTTTCAACTTATTTTACTATTCAGCTTATTTCTACTACTATTCATGGGTCTCACTGTACTATTTCAACTAAAATTTAGTATGCATTTGGGTTAGGATGAAAAATGAAAATTATTTTACTATTCAACTTATTTTTACTACTATTCATAGGCTCCACTATACTATTTTAACTAACTTTTACCTTTATTTATAGTATTTTTAGCAAAAAGTTTTCAGTTTCAATAAAATAAATGGATCCCAAATAGACCTTTATTATTATTAGTCGCTAATTGTATAATGCACCCAGAAGTTTGACAAAAAATATTTAGGGTAAAGTGCAAAATACAGAATAAAAGATTGGGAGTATTTAGATTTTACACTTTAAAGTTTTAGAATTTGAATTTTACACCCTAACATCATATTTTGTTTTGATTGTTACCCCTTCTGTCAATTTTTTTGTTGATGTGTCCATTAAATGACACATAAGCATGCCACATGTGATAGTTGCTCCAATCAAAACATGCTATCTAGTCCCATAAAAAAATAACAAAAAATTAAAAAAAAAATGCTATCTAGATTTAACAACTACACATCTAATAATATTATTAGATAACTTTAAAAGCATTAAAAATTAAAATAAATAAAATATAATATACAAATTACATTAACAAATAAAATAAAATAAAAATTCCCTCTACAATAATTTTAAACAAATATTCAAAATAAAAAAAAACTCATATGAAAAATTAATTCCATTGTATGCAATAGATCGCTATGCAAGATTGTTTGGGGGTGTATCATTCCAGCTAGTGCTATGAATTGAAAACCAATTAGAATTGGAGAATCAAACCCAGATTTACTGAAGTTTGTATCTGTAGCCTTGATGTAAATGAACTTTCTGTAACAGAAATGTAGTTTTATTAAGGCTAAAGTTCACAACATACTCCAAAAATTTGAATGCCTTTAGATTTTATACATTGAAATTTTAGAATTTAAATTTCACATCCTAATGTGATGGTTGTTTTGAATGTTAGTCCTTTGTTAGTGTCTAATGTGTCCGTTAAGTGACACATTAGCTTGTCACGTGTATTAATTTGCCCAATCAAATTCTATCATATTAATTAGATAATATGCTATATCACTTAAATAAATATGAAAAACCTTTTAAAAACTAAAACAAATATCTAAAAATAAAATAATTACATGTTATAAAATATAATATAAAATAAAATCATCATGCATCATAATAATAATCAAAATCAAACCCAAGATACACGAAACCAGTGGCATAGCTAATAATGTTTTCTAAAGGGAGCCGAGTTAAATAAAACAAATTTTTTTTATCAACTAGTGTTAAGTCTACAAATTTGTGTCCTAAATTATTTTAAGAGTATTGAACATGACCAGTCTAGTAAAATAAAGAATAATTATTTTCAAAGAAGCCAAAGAGCTACTCCAATGAATAAGGAGAATACTGAGAAACTATATATCAAGCACTAAGAAGCATATTTGTTATTTGATAACAAAGGTGACAATTTAGTTCCAAGTTTGCACAAGGAGGAAAAAATTATTCATGCATTTCATTACTTGGCGTAAATGTTATTCAACAAAGTATCATTTCTTGTTTACAACATGCAGTGCAAGGATCAATAAAAATTCAGAAAGGTACTTCAGTTCAAGAATCAAACAAGAAGTTATAACATCCGACTTTCTAAAAATGTACATCACACGGATAATTAAGCTGTAAAATCTTTAATAATAGTCTTATAATCAAAGCCAATTACATCTTAATGAAAATTTTCCAATCTAAGAGACAATCTTATATTTGCTATTATATCTACTGCATTTATTAATCGAAGCCATTAAATACGCTCAGCCAAACTTAATTGCACATGTATTCCGCATCCATTTAATCCTGTAAAATTAATGATTCCCACAACTTGCAACACAAACTCCTAACTTTAAATGTACTTAAAACAATAACAAAGCGCCATCCAATAATTTTAATAAAAAAACTATCTATTCACATAGCTCACAGATCAGACGGAATTATGGAAAATCTAAAACATCAACCAATTAAAAAAAATATTCTTTTCATCCGTAGCAAAAGCTCAAGTAACTTCACAACCAAGCTCATTCAATCAGATCACGCTTTCATTTTATGTATAAGCTTCCAAAGAACACATAAGACCCACATGCATATCCTTCAAAAAGAAAAAAAGAGAAAAGAGAGAATTCAATTTGAAGTAGCTACAATAGAGTCAAGATTTAGCACACATTTTAAGCTAATGCATTTTTCCTTTATCGCTAGTTAGACGCAGTAAGATAGCATGCAATTTGAAGCTAAGTTACACCAACACGGACACGGGTACGGATACAACATAGGTATGGATAGGGGGTACAACAATTTTTGAAAAATAAAAATACGACATGGTGTGAATACGGCAATTAAATAATTAATTAAATTTTATATTTAAGCATATTTTTAAATATTTTTAGACATAAAATTCCTTTATAACTAAAATTTAAATTATGTAAGAACTACAAATAAGTAAACAAACACTTAAAACTCAAAATAGTACAATAATAAACATAAAATATTTAGAGTACAAACCAAAAATTTAATTAAGATTCTTCAAAAATGATATCCTTGACCCTTCGGTCCATGCAAACAAAATAATACGGGGCCATTAACATTTTGCTTTTGGGCCCATTTTTTTACCTCATGGGCGGCCCAATTGGCCTCTCTATTCATCTTTAGACTTTAGGTACCCAAGTTGAAGGGGCCTATTTAAAAAAAGGTTTGGCATTGTTACTGACAGACACAAGGCCACTGTCCATCAAATAAAAATTTTTAAAAAAATTAACAGCATCAAAATTTTGAAACTCATAAAAGACTAAACAGTGAGAGAAACAGACATGTACTAGTGGCGGTGGTTGCTAGCTTGGACTGGAGCCGGAGCCGAAGCCTGGAATGGAGTGGACGACCACGAACTCACAGTGATGGTCAAAGCCGTGTGGTATTCTGTTATAGTTGTGGCATTTAATCAAACACGCCGTGTCGGCGCCATGTCAGAGAAGCAAAAAAAAAAAAAAAAAGAGACACCACTCGAACACCGGAGTCTGGCAAGTCTTACCGGTATCGATATTCGACACGTGTCAGACACCAGAACTTTGCCAAAAATAGCATGTCGGTGCAATCTTAAAACCAACCATTTGATGGCTGAGAAAATCAAGGAAGAGGAAACATGATGACATAGAAACTTAGAACCCAAATCAACAAAGGCACAAGCAGTTCCATTACACTACAACAAAAAATGTTTATTACAACAACAAAAATCATTGCAATAACATCAAAATCATTGCAATAGTTTATGCGAAGTGTTGCAATAAAATTTGAGGTAATAAGTTTGTGCCACAAAAAATTTTTGTTGCAATAAATTTTAAATATTTTAATGAAAATTTTGATGTAATAATATATTTGCTATTGCAATAAATAGTTTATTACTTCGAATATCTTGTAGCAATAGGCTATTATTTCATGAATTCTATTACAATAGAATGTAAAGAATTGACAAAAATAATTTGGGTTCAAATTATTGCAACGGTATATTTATTGTAATGGTTATTTTTTTTTTTCATATTTTTTCTTACAATATATTGTAAAATAATTGGAATTAGATCATTGTAATAATAGATTCATTGCAGCTTCATATTTGTCATTGCAATAGATTGTAAAATAATTGATATTGTAGTTATTGCAATGTTAAATTTGTTGCAATAAGCCATCTCTTTGAAATTTCTATTATAATATATTGCAAAATATATAACTGGTATCAAGTTATTACAATGGTTTCTTCAATTTAAGTTATTAAAAAATTTTGATTTCTTCAATTTAAGTTATTGCAAAAAAATTTCTAAATTCAATTTAGTATTAAAATCTCTATTGCAATGCACAAGGTGCAATAGTTCTAATCTCAGCTTTTGATTTAATCTAACGGTTGTGAATAATTGCAATGTCATCGATCTGTATCTCACCTTGTGTTGGGCTATCTTTCTTCTCGGTTTTTTTTTTTCAAAAATAACACTGATTTTCAAACAATTTCATTAATTAGCACGTTTTCACAATTATTTAGGAAACTAACATCTCTAAAAATTATCAATAATTCATTTATCATATCTCAAAAAATTATACTTCTTGTAGATTATCTTCAGTTGAATTTATTTATTCATGTTTTTCTTGTTTTTATCAGTAATTATCATTAATTCCTATGTCAACTATAAGACATAAGAATGTTATAGGCTTATAGCTCTAAACAATAACAGCTATGAGCATTAAATGTGTAGGAATAGGACCACAAAATTCTCAATTTTAGTAGTGTGGAGAGAGAAAGAGGGGTGGTGGGTTAACAGCTCTGTGTCTAGGGAAATCAACCACCATACACAAAAGAAGCCCTCATACCCCACCGTCATCGCATAGGCAAAGTCTGTGTCTCTCTCTCTCTCTCTCTCTCTCTCTCTCTCCTATAGCCACGTTTTAAATGCGGCCATTGGTCCGATCCTATAGCCATGTTTTAAATGCGGCTATAGGTCCTAGTCTTAGGCCGCGTTTAAAACGTGGCCATAGGTCCTGGTTTTAGGCCGCGTTTGAAAAATGTGGCCATAGACCCCCTCAAGCCTATAGTCACGGATTTTAGGTCATATTTGAAAACGCGGCAAAAAAAAAAAAAACGCTGCTATAGGCCAAAAAGACCTATAGCCACGTTTTTATGACCTATGGCCGCGTTTTAAAAACATGGCCACAGGACTTTTTTTTATAGTGTGGCGGATCGAGTTCTCTCAGCAGTTTGGACTTTGGATATAATTTATGGCAGTTTGTTCTCTTAAGCAAGCAATGGATAAATATATATATATATATATATATATATATATTTGGCTACTGAATTTTACTCCGCATGGACATGGTCCATGCCTACACGTTATTCTAAAAATAGTTTTCCATGCCTACTGAATTGTAGTAAGTACATGAAAATTATCAATATAGTTTGCTTAAAGTGAAACTCTATTATTTAAAGTTTTAAAACACTACTCCAATTCAAACTCAATTATCAAAAGATTTAAGGCATTGAAAATCAGTTTTATTATTTATTTTAATAATTTAATAATTTATATAATTTTTTTCATAAAAGCTTGGAGATATAGAATTAAAATATGTCATGCAACTTAAAATAAATTTTTATTTTACTGTTACTATCTATTTTATTATTCAATTTGGGTTATATTATAGGAATGTCTTATATTTAATTTTCATATGATGACTTTTTATTAAGATTACCATTGCACGGACATAATAATAGTACAATATACTAAAGATGTTGCTAAAAATTGACACTGTTAATTATAAATGATGTTTATATCATGAAAAAATATGTTAAATTAAAACTAATTTATGAAATAAAATATTTTTTTTTAGTCGTGAAAATTGAAAATTTTATTTTGATGTATTTTTTATTTATAGATAGTTAGTGAGGGATGGGGCAATGGGTTTATATTGATGTAACATTTGTTATATGAGAAACAATTCATATTAGAAGACATATTTGATATGTGCGTCTGTGTCTATAGTTAATAAATTATTTTTTGGCTATAATATTGTTTACATCGTTAAAGTTTAAAGTTTACATAGGTTTCATTTTTTTTCCTAAAATGTAAAAAATTCTTTTTTTTTTCCCTAAACTTTTTCAAGAGCATTTTTCAATCATTTATGGGAGAAAATAGGGAGAAAACTATTTTATTTTCAATAGTTTAAAGATGATAGAAAGTCTTTGAAAAGTTTAAGGACAAAGAGAGTAACATTTTTAATAGTTTATGGAATACAAAATCATTATTTAAAGGTACATAAACAAAATTCATATGAACTTCAGGAAAGAAAATACTAATATATATATTTTTTTTACTTAAAAATTTGTTATATCTATTTGGTGCTAGTGTACAACAACTACTTTCACAGTAATTATTTTGTGGTTTCCACTTTTGTTTCGAGTTATATATAACTAGTCGCTAACCTGTGCGATGCACGGGATAGTTAAATAAAATGACAATTAACCAACATCACGTTAAGGTAAAAGAAGTAGTGAGAGACTGATTTGCCCACCAAGAATTTAAAAGAAAAAAAGATTGATATAATAAAATCTAAGAAATTTAGAAATAGAAAATTGGGTTAATAATATACATATTATAGACATTTTGCTAGTTAGCGTTTAAAAAAAAATGGATCTGTCATAATTAAATAAAATACAATGGGAATAAATATTTAACTTCTATGCTTTTCATTAGTTTAGAAGTGTTGTCTAACGTAGAATGTTATTGGGTTGTAAGAAAGATTTTTATAAAATGTTAATACCATATATATATGCTTATATTATCAATGTCTCACTGCAGGTACATAGTTACTGAAACCTACAAAGTAATTTACAATTCTTAAATTAATAAAGCAAAATTCCCAAAAGTTATATATATACACACACTCAAAACTGATATAAACTACAAAGATAAAAACAAATTTTATTTAGTCGTATTAATAACAATATAAACAATTCAAAACATGGAACATTATCAAATTTATAACACATAATTCCATTATTTTTTACGTTGAATCCAAACAAATAATTAATTGAAATTAATCCAAACAAATAATTAATCAACCAAAAATCAAAACTTTAATTAAGAAAACAAAAAATCACATGAACCCAAAATAAAAATTCTCAATAAAGAAAAAACATATAAGGTAAAGAATTAAGATCAACCTACTAAGACGCAAATACCAAAAACCCCAAAACTTAAACCTTCCAAATTTTATAAAATCCCCAAAATTCTACTTCAAAACCAAACAAAACCCTTCAAATTCAAAAAATTCATATATAATATACCAAATAAAAATTTACCACACCTTGGGTTGGAAGACATAGGTTGCAGTTTTGATTTTTCTCCAAAAAATAGAGATGCTTCATCTGCTGTATACAATATAAAATAATTATTAGAAATTTCAACCCAAAAACCAAACCCACAAAAACACTATCAAAATATAGAGATTAACCCAAATACTTAGAAGAAAATAAATTCTAAACATAACAAAACAATAAGATAGAATGAAAATTTCAGGCACATATGAAAGCAAATAAAAAGGACAAAACCTACTCTTTTTTTTTTTAGTTGAGTCTCTCTCCTTCTTATTTTTTTAATTTTAAAGTGAAGTTAAGTTTAGGGTTTTGAGATGGTAATTGTTATGGTTTTAAGGAGAGAAGAGAGAGTCCTACCAGGAGTCTAAATAATATAAACAATTCAAAATATAGAACATTATCAAATTTATAACACCTAATTCCATTATCTTTTACGTTGAATCCAAACAAATAATTAATTGAAATTAATCCAAACAAATAATTAATCAACCAAAAATCAAAATTTTAATAAAAAAACAAAAAATCACATGAACCCAAATAAAAATTCTCAATAAAGTAATAACATATAAAAATTTACCACACCTTGAGCTGGAAGACATAGATTGCAGTTTTGATTTTTCTCCAAAAAATAGAGATGCTTCATTTGCAATATACAATATAAAATAATTATTAGAATTTCAACCCAAAAACCAAACCCATAAAAACACTATCAAAATATAGAGATTAACCCAAATACTTATAAGAAAATCAATTCTAAACATAATAAAACAATAAGATAGAATGAAAATTTCAGGCACATATGAAAGCAAATAAAAAAAGACAAAACCTACGTTTTTTTTTTTTTTTTTTTACGTGAGTCTCTCTCCTTCTTATTTTTTTAATCTTAAAATGAAGTTGAGTTTAAGGTTTTGAAATGGTAATTGCTAGGGTTTTAAGGAGAGAAGAGATTTTGGTATTTTTACGCAAAAAACGTTATTTTAGATCTAGGTGATTTATTTCCTTGTTTTTAGGCTCTTTTAATGTTTTTTTAGGTCAAATTTGGTTCCTATTATGATTAGGTATTAATTAGGGCTTATTTTAGAATATATTTTCTTGTCCATCAAGTTTTATGGAGCCCTTAAATAGGCCTCCAAGTTTGTATACGTTTTTCAATATTATTGTTATAAGATATAAAACCTAAAATAAAAAGAAAAAGAAAATAGTGATGATGTGGAAAATTGTGAGAGTTTCAAAAGTTTCGGTTATATATATATATATATATATAGATAATAAAATCACATCACAACAAATAGCAGATTTTGGAATTCCTTTTCTCTTTTAACAAGACTACAATCACAATTCCAATCTCTTTCTTATTCTTTTGGTTTTTAGTTTTTGGATAAATAACTTTTAAAAAATGTTAAGAGCACAGTAAATCTACCATTTTGTCACAATTTCCTTGAGTGACAAGTTGTAAGTAATAGATTAAAAGTGATGAGTTTAAAATTTAACACGTGAACAAACTGTGGCAAAATTGTGAATTTTGTTATGATCCTAACATTATTGATATCTTTTACCAGTAATGTTAGGGACACATAAAATGACATAACTTGTGTCACAACTTGCTCACATAGCGATTTATAAATGGTAAAAGTGTGATAGTGGGTCCTTGTGGAAACAAATTATGCAATTTTATGTGTTTATAGCATTACTCTTTTTTTTTTTTTTTTACAAAGAGTAATTCTTAGATACTCTTACAGTATAGAGAATGGTATGCCCTCTTATCACTTTCATGATAGAGTTCATTCATTAAATTCATGACAGGATCCACTTATTAAATTTATGATGGAATCTACCATGAATGTAAGAGCAGAGAACACTATTTCAGATAGATACCGACATAGCTTATCAATTTGCTTTAAAGCTTTTCACCATCGATCAACATCTTATTATCAACATGGTAGGGCATTGAATATGAAAGGAAGGCAGGCAGGTGAGTAAATTTAACGTGTCTTTGGATCACGCTTAGCTATAACATAAACTCTATATAGTATAGCTATAAGAGATGTTCTGGATGATTTTTGTGGCATATCTAAACAAACTGTGAGTGAAGCTAAGTCGAGAGTTTACTTTTCTCCAAATGTTAATAGAGATACTAGGGAGTCGCTTTGTGATATCCTTAGGTTTGCTTCCACCCCGTTTTTGGGTAAGTACCTTGGTTGCCCCCTAAAGTAGAAGGGCTCCTCTTCTCAAGAATAAAATTTTATTCTGGATAGAGTTAAGCAAAAACTCTCCGGATGGAAGGCTAATGTGTTATCCTTGGCTGGGCAACCAGTTCTCATTCAAGCTTCCTTGAGTGCCATATCGTCATATGTCATGCAATGTGCTCATCTTCCCGGCAGAATATTGGCTGTAGTAGATAGAGTCAATCAAAATTTCCTTTGGGGATCTTCAAATTCAGCTAAGAAAGTTCATTGGGTTGGATGGGATAAGGTGACAAAATCAAAGGAGGAAGGGGTTCTTGGGTTGCATTCAGCTAAGGGAAGGAATATTGCTCTTTTGGCTAAGCTGAATTGGAGATTCCACATTGAATCAGAAGCTCCTTGGGTTAAAGTGTTGAAGATGAAATATTGTAATTAAAGGGGAAGGGTTATTGTTGATGCTAATAAGCTTCCTTGCTCTTCCATATGGTCAGTAATGAAGAAAGGTAGGGATACTTTCAACAAGGGAAGTATGTGGCTTGTTGGGAAGGATAGTGGTTTGAATGTGTGGCATAGTAATTGGACTAATGGGGGTCCACTTAGAGAGCTTATACAAGGTCCCATTACTCAAGAAGCTAGCCTTCTAGAAGTCAAGGACATCATGTTAGACACGGGTTGGAATTGGGGGAAAATTCCTTTGAGATCCCTTTTGAAATTAAAAGGATGATTCAAGCCATTCCAGTGACGATCATGAGTAGAGGCATCGATAAGTTGACTTAGGCTGGTTCTCCCCAAGGCACTTTTGACTTGAAAAGTGCTTAGAGGCTTGCAATAGGGCTTGATACAATTACTCCTTTCTCAGCAAGTTGGATTTGGAAAGCGGAAACACTCCCAAAAATTAAAACCTTCCTTTGGAGATGTGCCCATAATAGCATTGGAGTCAAAGTTTGTTGTGAGAAAAGGGGTATAACTCAAGATATTATGCGTCCAATTTGCCAGGGATGGTTTGAAAACATTTTGCATGCTTTAAGGGACTGCCATCAGCTTTAAATGTATGTGGAATTAGCTAGGAATCTCTTCTTCAAATCATGAATTCTGGAGGAGTGACCTTCAGAGTTGGATGTCGCTTAATGGTAGGATGATGAGCAGTCTCTGTGCTACACAACCCCCTTGGAAAGTTGTTTTCCCGATAGCTATTTGGAACGTTTGGAAGAGCAGGAACAATATGGTTTTCAATGGGAAGAACAGAAACCCGAGCCTTGCTATGGAGATTGTGAAGCAAGCAATGGAGAATTATCATTTTGTTGCTTCCCCAAGGCTTTTAACCTGTAAAGTGCTGAAAGATATTTAATAGGAGAGATAGCCACAAGGTTAGATGAAGCTTAATACTGATGGTTCGGCCAATGGTGATTCTGGTTTGGCAAGGTGTGGGGGTGTGATTAAAGATGATGTAGGGCGATGGATTGTAGGATTCAGCAAGTGTATCGGCATCACTAGTAGCTTTGCTATAGAATTATGGGGTCTTAGGGAGGGACTTATTTTTTGTTGCAATCTTAACATTACCTCTCTTGAGATTGAACTTGATGCCAAAGCTATTGTGGATATTTTAGACAAGCCATCCTATGTAAATAATATCATTTCTCCTATTCTGGATGATTGCAGGTTGTTGGCTTCCCACATTCCTCAGATTCGTATTAAGTAATGCTTCCATCAAGCGAACAGGTGTGCGTATAGCCTTGCTAGGATGAGTTTTAGCTTAGATGTTGATTTTTCTTCTTTTGATAGCCCGCCTGTGGACTTGGTTGATGTTTTTGAGAATGATCTCAATGAAGTGTATTTTAACAGTCTTTGTCCTGAACCTGACGTTCTTTTTTAGTTGTTTTTAATGAATCGTCCTTCACCCAAAAAAAAAGTGATGGGCCAATTGTGTGCACTCCGTGGCATGACACTTGCCATGTAGGCAAATTGCGAAAAAAAATGTTTTGGGCCATTTGCTGTATCTTGACTGTCGTTTGTTGTCGATGAGGAGAGAGAGAAGCAGCCGGCAGGAAAATGTGAAATTGAGTCCGAAAGTTTGTAGATCTATCTGCTACCTAAAAACTAAGCTACGGTGTTTTGGTACAAGGCCAAAGCCATGTGGAGGAGGAGGAGCTCACTGAGTTTGACTCTTCGTCAGAGTTTGTGTTCTTCCTCTTCTTCTTCATCATCCAAACTCCTAAACTCTCACCTCCACTCTTCTTTCTTTTCCTCTTCATCTTCTTCTTCTTCAGCCCCAAACTCCTTGGATCTAGGGTTTCCGAAACCCGATGTCGCACCGCCCTTCTCGGCCTCCGTCAATATCTCGTCTCTCGCCTCCACAACTCGCCACTACGCTCGCTGCTACTGGGAGCTCTCCAAGGCTCGCCTCAGGTTTCGCTTTCTCAAATTTCCACTTATAAATTCGGAATTCCTTTCGTTTCTATATGTGTCTGTGTGTGTTTATGCGTTTCATGAATTGTGATTTTGATTTGGCATATGGGTTTTTGAGAAAAGAAGAAAAGAAATTGCTCTATGTTTAATTGTGACCGTAATGCTTAGACACCAAATAGGCCTAGTTTGTAGGGAACTATGGGTGCATTGGAAAATGGTATTTTGAGTTTAAAATGAGCATTTGTTTTTTAAAAAAAGCTATGAGGAGTTGTGGTTGCAAAACAGAATTTTGGGTTTAAAAAAAAAAAAAAAAGCTCCTTTAAGCTCCCAAAATGCCTAACCAAATGGACCCCTATATTTGTATATGTAGAGTTTGGTTCGAATTGAAAGATGTGATGATTGTAGTCCATAGGTTTAAATCATGTTTTATAACCGGAATGATGCCAAAATTGTAAACTTGTGTTGTTTGGGTATTAAAAGTTTTGTCCTTTGTCTAATTAGGCTGGGATTGGAAAACAGCTAGTGGGGACCTCAAGCCTGACCTGGCCTCAAAATAAGACCCTCCTGATACGGCCTAATAGGATCACAATGGGTAGGAGAACCTTTTTTCATTGAGTTACTACCATTTTTTGTTTCTGGGGTGGGACGTCTCTTCCCCATATAAGCCCTTGTGGTGCCTGCAGGTTGTATGAAGAGTTCTGACAAATGATTGCATGCATATCAAATTGAATACATTGTGATTGTGTTGCTTGCTGAGTACCTCTTCTTTGTTAAAATTTTATGAAGGGATGATATTTGAACTCATGTTTTGGAACTTGTCTCTTACTGTCATTTTTTCTCCTATCTAGCATGCTAGTTGTTGCGACTTCTGGGACGGGATTTGTCCTTGGGAGCGGAAGTGCCGTTGATTTTGCGGGACTTTGTTGGACTTGTGCTGGTACCATGATGGTTGCTGCATCTGCCAGCTCTTTAAATCAGGTTCATTCTTAAAAGCAGTTTTTTTTTCTCTCTCCCTTCCCCCCCCCCCCCCCCCCCCCCCCCCCCCCCTCTCTTCAACATTCATTTTCTTATAAAAAATTGCATCCAATGAATAGCTTCCTCAATTTTTGGGAGCTCAAAGGTATACAAAACCATGAAGAAAGACAAAACACAGGACCTATATCTGACATTACATGAAGACACCAACGTAACAAAACAGGGCAACATAATAAAATGATTAGTAGTTTTAAATTCAAATGATTAGTGACTTGGGAAACTTCTAATGAATATGAAGAGTGATTTATGTACTCTCTCGCAGTCTGATTTTGTTTATGATGGAAGTCTTGTTTTTTGTTTCAATTCATATATTTTGTTTTTCATCATTCATATAATAATAAATAAATAAAAACTACAACTACAACAACATTAATTTTATCTCTCTTGAAGAAAGGAATAGATTCTCATATCTAGGGTTTTAGAGAAATCACATCCATTAGAGAAGGTAAGAAAACATTACATTAAACTTGTAAAGTTGCCTCTGCTATTTAAATCTCCATCTTAGAATATAGACCTGTAACCCTGAATATTTAATACATTCTCCAACAAAACTAGACTCAACTATTAAATCACGCCCAATAAACTAAAAGTTATTTACAACCTTATTAGTTCATCACTCAAAGTTGGAGCACTCGATTATGAAATGAAACATCGGGAATAAAAAAGTTATATTTTTTGTTGTATTAAGATTGTGAGATCATATAGCCATGCTTTGTTCTCAAGCCAATTGGGTTCATACTTCATTTGTAGTAAGAATATATTCTGGTTGTCAAAATTAAGGTAGGTAGATGTGTAATAACAAAAAATCGAGTCTGTGCCCCAATACAGTGTTAGAAGGAGGCACCTTATTGTTATTTTCAATGGGAAAAGGGTGGGTTCCATTTTCAAGTTTTAAGTTGGTGAATCTTTTTAATGAATATATTTTTCATTTGAAGAAACAAGGTTCCTTGTCATTGCTTTACCTCATCATTGTCTTTCTTTATCTTTTAATGTGTTAATTCAAAGGGCCCAAAATTATCAAAGAAAAATATAACATTAAAGACATTTTATTACCAAAATTACTGGAATGGTGAGAAATGAGAATTCAAATCTATGTAACTTTACTTGTTGCTTCCTTCAAGTCGTAGATATTGTTTAAGCAGTTGATCTTGAGTTGGTTAATCTTGTTGCTACTCGTTGATTGCTGATGGCATATTTTAATTTCAGTTTCTTTTCATGTACGGGCTTAGTTGACTTGAACTTTCTTTGAATGAATCATATTCTCTTAGGTATTTGAGATTAAGAATGATGCCAAAATGAAGAGAACGAGGCTAAGACCACTACCTTCAGAGCGCATTACTATACCCCACGCAGTCACCTGGGCATCTACTGTTGGTTTAGCTGGAACTGCTTTATTGGCAAGCAAGGTGGCCGATATATTCTCTCACCCCTTTATGTTATGAAATTTGATAGTTAAATTGTGAAGTTGTTTCATTAACCTGTGAGCTGAGGGACTAATGTTCCAGCTTGTATGGCAAGGTTGTTGCAGGCTAACATGTTGGCGGCTGGGCTGGCAGCTTCCAATCTGATTCTATATGCTTTCGTCTACACTCCTATGAAGCAGATCCACCCAGTCAATACATGGGTTGGGGCTGTCGTTGGTGCCATTCCACCACTTCTTGGGTAATATGTCCTCTATATTTCTTATGCCTTTTAACAAAAAAATCCTTCTTATTGAACTTTAAGAGAAATTTGTTTAGTGGATTTGAGAGTGCAATTTTCTCAAGTTTGTCCATACTTATTATTGCTGTGGTCTAATTATGTATTTTGCTAGCCAAAAATTGATCAGGGCTTCCTGAAATTTCCATCTAGCATTGGAAACTGATTTCTTTTCTTCACTATGTTACGTTAAGATACTGGAAGTTATAGAAAACATATTCTTTATACATGTGAAAAATGGTGTTGTCCTAATTATATTTCTTCTTTCCAGCCTTGTCAATCCTCATCTCCAATCAAATCTGGAATATGCTCATAAACATAGTATGCTGATAAAATCCTCTTACTTCTCTCTCTCTCCCCCCACCACAAATACTGATTCCCACTTAAGATGGAATAGTCCCTCCCCATTAAAAAGTAACTCTTCCCATTTCTTTTATCCTATCCTGGTTTATTTCTTTATCTTTCAAACTGGACTTAAAGTTGAACAAAAACTAGAGGATAAATCGTTTTTTATTTTATTTTATTATTTTATTTTATTTTATTTTTTTAAGTAATAAGTTTTATTGATATCAAAAAAGGAACCCCCTAGTACACAGGGAGTGTACAAGGGGTCAGCAATCAATTACAAAAAAATTACAAGAATCAAGGAAATCAAGGAAAGAAGAGAATGATTGGTTTTGCATGGCAACCAACCAATCCAATAAAGTTCTAAAGAAAAATAACTTGGGGTCTGGAATGGATCTCTCATTATCTTCAAAACTCCTACTATTTCTCTCCCTCCAAATACACCACATTAAGTAATGGGGAACAATTAATCATATATAACCATTTCGATGACGACCAAACCTGCCTTGCCAACAAGCTTGTAGTCCTAAAACAGATTGCGGCATAACCCAGCTTACTCTAAATAAACCCAAAACTATAGACCACGTATCCATAGCAACCAGACAATGAAGAAAGAGATGGTCAACTGATTCACCATTACACTTGCACATGTAGTACCAATCCAGTATCCAAACCTTCCTTTTTCGTAAATTGTCAATCATCAAGCATTTCTCTAAAGCAACAGTCCAAACGAAGAAAGCTACATGAGAAAGAATCTCCTATTTCCAAATACTTTTCCAAGGAAAACAGTAATCATTAGAGCCCACTAAAATACTATAATAATCAGTAACCATGAACCCTTATCTCTATTAGGTTTCCAACACATCTTATCCTCACAAACCCCCTTGTTGAAGAACCATATATGGTATCCATGAAACCCGACATAGCCTCTAATTCCCGAGCATGCACACCCCTAAAGAAACTTACATCCCAAAAGAGAATGCCATCAATGTACTTCATAAGCTCAGCCACACTAACCTCCTTATCTTAGCAAAATCTAAACAATTCAGGATAGCTGGTTGCAAGAGATGTCTCACTACACCAATGGTCATGCCAAAACTTCACCCTAGACCCATCACCAATATCATATAGAATACAGCGTGAAAAAGTTGGCCATCCCTGACTAATATTTTTCCACAAACCAACACCATATGGACCATTAACTGGTCTGGTACACCAGCCACCCCATACACATCCGTATTTCACCTATATCACTTGCCTCCAAATTGAGTAAAGTTTAAGGAATGAAAACTGTTAGGGAGACTTAGGCATGATTTAGTTATATGATGCCAAATTTGATGCCCTCACTTGTGAGACTCCCATAATTTCATCCTTCTTGATAATAAAATGGCCTGACACTCACATTGTTGATTGTATTTCTATTGTTGTTGAAAGTTGTGTCCAAGTACTACTTGAGATGGGGACTCTTTGGCAGCATGTCCTGTGCTAAAATTAGATTAAAGTCCAAGCTCACTTCATATTTGAGTGCACTTGAGTTTAGTACTTGTTTCCAGTCTGGCCAAAGTTCAATATTTATTGTTGACCTACTAATGTTATTAGTGATATGTGAAAATTCTTGTTTTGTGCTGGGGAATTATAGCTTTGTATTGTTTAAAGTGCTTATGATTTATGGAATTGCCAGTACAATTGGTAGTGACAATCATAGGGAATATGTGACAAACTTTTGATTTTAAATATTGTATATGTAGAGATCACTATCTAATTACCTTCTCTATTAAATAATTGAAAGTAGTCGGTTTGATTAAATTAAGGGTTTTCTCTGGCTGATTGTACATAAACTGGTTTCTTGTTTTAAGGTTTTAGATACAATATTGACATACAGGCTCATGGGTTTCTGTGTTGGGTTTTCAGGTGGGCTGCAGCTTCTGGCCAGGTTTCTCTCAATGGAATGATTCTTCCAGCTGCTCTCTATTTTTGGCAGATTCCCCATTTTATGGCCCTTGCCTACATGTGTCGTGATGATTATGCTGCTGGCGGGTATGTGCATATGCTGTCTTTTGAAACATTAATTGGTGGTTTACCATTTACACCTGTTTCAGGTTATAGGACTATATATTTAAAAATGGCTGAGTTGGATATGTAAATGATGATTTGACCTGGTGACATGAGCCCAAAAATCATATGATAATTGGTATAAATAATTAATTTTGATTGTCTATTAGTGTATGGGGTAAGTGGGTCCCTTTTGCACATGTCTATGGGTCTTCAATGCAAGTTCACTTGACTTTTCCCTTGGACTCATTATTCATCATTTGATGCATATTCAGGTTTAAGATGTACTCTCTGGCTGATGCTTCTGGTCAGAGAACTGCCTTGGTGGCTTTAAGGAACTCCCTGTATCTGATTCCTTTGGGGTACTTAGCGTATGATTGTGAGTTATGGTCTCCCATAGATATTTATCTTAATATTATTTGGAATTCTAGCTTGTCTTTTTAATTTGGTTCTCTGCTGCAAGCTCCTCTAATATATTTTTCCTATCATAATTTGTTATTTTTAACCACTTCTTCATTAACTTCTCCCCCCGCTCATTTTTCTTCATTTTATGGAAGGGAAAGGTGCCACCTTTTTGAAGTATTATCAAAGACTGATTTCTTTTGGTGGGAAAAAGAGGAATATATTCTTTCTCTCTTGTTATAGGTTATAGGTCACTTATTTAAGTTCAAATCTCTCTCTTTCTATTCAAAATTTTCAATTTGAAAGTGACCTTGAGACTTGTGTGTTTGGCTCGTTTTCCTCATTTACTTTTATTTGCTTTTCCTAAAGTTTCTTTTGGCATAGCAATTTTGTTGCAGCATCCTCAAATAGTAGTACAAATGGAGTTCCATGTACCAAAATATGCATTAGTATGCAGGACAAGCACTTGTTTTAGCAGAACTTGTACCTTAGTTTTCTTAATATCATTTGGAATTCTAGCTTGTCTTTTTAATTTGGTTTTCTGCTGCAAGCTCCTCTAATATATTTGTCCTATCATAATTTGTTACTTTTAATCACTTCTTCATTATCTTCTCCCCCCAGTCATTTTTCTTCATTTTATGGAAGAGAAATGTGCCTCCTTTTTGAAGTGTTATCAAAGATTTATTTCTTATGGGAAAAAAAAAAGGAAAAAAAAAACATAGTAAACACTCATCACCTCCCACTCCATGCACCTTTAAACCCCCTAATAATACCATCCCCCTCCATTCGCCTAAGCATTCTAGTAAATACTTCCTCCCCTTGTCTTAAGTGTTCTAGTAAACACTTCCATCATCAAGAGAAATGGCATAGAAGATAAGGATCCCCTTGTCTTTTGTTTTCTGTTGTTATAGGTTATAGTTCATTTAGTTCAGTTCAAAATCTGTTTCTTTCTATTCAAATTTCAATTTGAAAGTGACCTTGAGACTTGTGTGTTTGGCTGGTTTTCCTCGTTTACTTTTAATTGTTTTTCCTATAGTTTCTTTTGGCGTAGCAATTCTGTTGCAACATCCTCAAATAGTAATAGATACGGAGTTCCATGTACCAAATATGCATTAGTATGCAGGACAAGTACTTATTTTAGCAGAAGTACCTTAGTTTTCTTAATATTATTTGGAATTCTAGCTTGTCTTTTTAATTTGTTTCTGCTGCAAGCTCCTCTAATATATTCGTCCTATCATAACTTGTTACTTTTAAGCACTTCTTCATTATCTTCTACCCCGGTCATTTTTCTTCATTTTATGGAAGAGAAATGTGCCTCCTTTTTGAAGTGTTATCAGAGACTGATTTCTTCTGGAAAAAAAAAAAGAAAAAAGAAAAAAAACATAGTAAACATTGTATCACCTCCCACTCCATGCACCTTGAATCCCCTAATAATACCAGCCTGCCCCCTCCATTTGCCTAAGCATTCTAGTAAATACTTCCATCATCAATAGAAATAGCATAGGAGATAAAGGATCCCCTTGCCTTAAGCCTCCCGAATTTTGAAAAGGATCCCCTTTTCTTAAGTGTTCTAGTAAACACTTCCATCATCAAGAGAAATAGCATAGAAAATAAAGGATCCCCTTGTCTCTCGTTTCTCTTGTTATAGGCTTTAGTTCATTTAGTTCAGTTCAAAATCTGACTCTTTCAATTCAAATTTCAATTTGGAAGTGACCTTGGGACTTGTGTGTTTGACCTGGTTTTCCTCATTTACTTTTAATTGCTTTTCCTAAAGTTTCTTTTGGTGTAGCAATTCTGTTGCAACTTCCTCAGATGCTAATAGACTAATATGGAGTTCCCTGTACCAAAATATGCAACAGTTTGCAGGACAAATACTTGTTTTAGCAGAACTTGTATCATAGTTTTCTT